>SNQJ01S0029371.1:29838-39847 GCA_010110895.2 Picea sitchensis | reverse complement strand
ATGATCCTTGCCTCTTAGTTCATTCAATAGTCTAGATCTAGGGAAAGAGTATTATTCTGTCCTGTTTTGTTCTAGATCCAGGTGGATCTAAGGAGATCGGTTTGTGTCCGCACTTACGGATTAATCCTAAAATACCTACAGGAGGAGGAGAGTAACCTTCGTTCCTACTGTTGTTGAGACAGAAAAAAAGGTTGTGTAGCAGATCATTGTGGTCTAGCTCAGGGGTGGTTAGTGGTAAATCCGTTTGGAGTGAATGAGCCTATGGTTGGGTGGAAATGGGCACCCCTTCCAATAGTTGATTCACACTTTCTGGTTCTCATAAGTATTTTCCCTGCTTTAGTTGTTGAACTGGAATGACAGATGATTACTTGGACTTATGCTTATGTGCATTTATAAATGTTTTCTGTGTGAAATGGCTATGTCATGTATATGTTTTCATATCCTTGTAAATTTACACTTCCAACTGATAGACCACATGCCCAGCTTAACTGCGAAGGCATCTCGGGGCACAATTTGTTAAGATTGTCAAGATAGGAGATATTGTGTCGACCCGAAACCATCCGTCTGAAGAGGATACCTCTTCTTAACCCCTTTGTCAAGCGACCAAAATGCCAAACCCAAGTCCTTAACCCTCTAATGGTAAAGCTCGGGAGGAGTAGTGAAGTTGAATCCTTGAAAAAGAGGAGGTCTCTTCATTTAGAAGACGAGCATAAGATATTCGTTCGAAAGGATCCATATGACTGATACCCATGAACCTTGGGCTGAGCCTAAGGGGGCCATGTTTCCTTGGTCTCATAGCTTTGGAAGTCTGGGACTTTGGAGTAAGACAAACCTTACTAGCCTTACGCAGACTGAAGGTGATCGGGAGACTCGGTCTTCTGTGAGATTGACCAGCAATAGGTGATCCCCCAGGTGGTTGGGTGGACCTATCTCGCCAAGTAAACCAAGGCCCGAAACCCTGAAGGTCGAAGCCACGAAGGACCCAGCACCATACATCGCGGGATCCTCCAGATCCTTTCCCCAACTGTCATCATATTGGGGACATGTGGCACTAGTCCCTCTACTTCAGAGGTTGGACGCTTCAGAAGGCAAGAGGAGTTTTCTTAGCAATTTTCATGAATACCGAAACCCCAAGGTAACCAAAGTCGTAGATCTATAGGTCTACATGATCGGATCTCAACTGTGAGATCTGAGGGATGTACAAGATTGTCAGCCCAAGGCGACGAGCTATAGTGATGTCATCCCTGGTGACGTGGATCCAATCTTAATGAGCCACGTGCCACCTGGTTTATGTGCATCACCTACCCCATAGGGCCCTTGGATCGTGACCTGCATCGCTCCAGGTGAGGGCACGTGTCGCCCCTGATCCAACTACGTGTCCGCCCCTGGTAAGTGCCCACCTAGCCAACAGGGTTTATGAAGGAAATGGGACCAGATTATGGACCGTCGATTTGACCCGTGTTTGTCCGCGAGTTCAGACTTCAGCAGAATCAGAGTCAAGTGAGTCAAGAAATCCGGAAGCTCGAGACCCGAAGTCAATCTCAGTCGTTGGCTATGACTAGAGTATGGACTGTCGATTTGACCCGTGTCTGTCTGCGAGTTCAGACTTCGGCGAAATCAAAGTCAAGAACTTCTGAAGCCCGAGACTCGAAGTCAATTTCATCCGTTGGCTATGAATAGAGTATGGACCGTCGATTTCACCCGTGTCTGTCCGCAAGTTCAAACTTCGTTGGAATCAGAGTCGGGTGAGTTGAGAACACCCGAATTTTGAAGTCTTGATGTGCGCGAGGAACCCATTGAGTCGGACCCACATAGAAGTTTTGCGGCCTCGACCAATGAACACCCGAGGAGCTGGAGAGAGGGGTTTTCGCCAGTTCTGAGTTTGGTTCTAAGTATGGTAACCGCGGCGAAAAATCCCTAGACGAGAAAAATGGGATTTGTGACCTCGAATGGAAGTCTTGAGTTCTTAAGGAGAACGAAATTTCGACGCCCCACCGTGGGTGTGTTACATTTTGAGGGTGGAAGGCAGTGGATTTAGTGAGCTTGGTGTCCAACAGTGACTAGAGACTCAACCAAAATGCGTTGAGGAACCTGTTATCCCAATCAGAGATGATGGTATATGGTATCCCAAAATGGACCCACACTCGTTCGAAGAAGAGATTGACAGTGTCTGTCGCTATGATGCTTTTCTTGCAGGCTGTGAGAATGGCCATATTCGAAAACTAGTCAACCACCACAAATACGTAATCATTGCCTTTCTTGGTGGATGGAAGGCCAAACATGTAATCCATCGAGATCGATTCCCAAGGCCTCTCGGGAGTAGGAAGAGGGGTGTATAAGCCTTGCTTCTTGATGGTTGGCTTGGCAATGACACGGGTAGTGTAAGATCTAATATACTTGTTGACGTCCTGTCGAAGTTTTGGCCAATAAAAATGTTTTTGTAGAACGACCACAATTTTCTCCATGCCAAAATTTCCTACCATCCGACTGTAGTGAGCCTCCCAAATCTGATTTGCATGCTCGCTTGTAGGAACACAAAGATGGACTAGATGGCATAACAACCCATCCCGAATGTGAAAATCAGTGACATTCGCGCCTGTACCCAAGAGCTGATAGGTGGTGGCGAAGTTAGGATCTCGTTGATAAAGTTGGGGCCAATCAAATGCCTCATGCCCAAAGGAATGGAGCACGATGGTGAGTGCAACCATGATAGGTCGACTGACGCAGTCGGCAACACAATTTGTGCTCCATGTCTTATACTTGATGTTGAGATGGAACTGTTGTAGGTATGTGGACCACTTTTGATGGGGGTCTTTATGCAACTTCCCTTATATTTGTATGAACTACAGAGGCTTGTGATCAGTGTGGATGATTGTCTCCTTTCCCAGAATGTAATGTTTCCATTGACGATAGGCTTGCACAATGGAATACATTTCCTTGTCGTAGGTGGGGTATTTCAGAAGGATATATGAGAGTGTATCACTATGGTATGCTACTAGATGATCGTGTTGAGTGAGAATTGTGCCTAGAACATAGTCAAATGCATCAGTCTCAATCTCCAACGATTGTTGCAGATCGGGAAAGAAGACTACTGGAGCTGAGCACAAGTGATACTTCAGATCATTAAATGCTCATTGTTGTGCCTTATCCCTTGTGAAATTTGTCCTACCACTACCCTTGGTCACTTGGCTGAGGGCCCATGCAATATGGGAGAATCCCAACACGAATCGTCGGTAGAATTTGGCAAGTCCCAAGAAGCTCTGAAGCTCGGTTAGTGTGGTCGGGGCTGGCCAGTCACAGATGACTTGGATATTAGCTGGATCCACATGTACCCCATGCTCATTAAAAATGGATCCTAAGTATTGGACCATGTTCATGCCAAAGGAGCATTTTTCCAAGTTGGCATATAGCTTGTGCTACCACGGAGTGTCAAAACCTGTTGAATATGTTGCATGTGCTCCTCCCAAGTTCTGTTGAAGATGAGGATGTCATCCAAATATACCACCACAAAAGAGTTGGTGAAGGGTATCAATACATCATCCATCAACCTCATGAAAGTGGTTGGTGCATTTGTTAAGGCAAGGGCATGACCAACCATTCAAAGAGACCTTATTTAGATTTGAAAGTTGTCTTCCATACATCAGTCGGTTCGATGGTAACCTGGTGGTAGCCATACTTTAGGTCAATATTGTTGAAGAACTTTTCCCCCTTGAGTTGGTCAAGAAGGTCATAAATTCGGGGAATTGGGTACCAGTTCCTAATTGTGATTTTTTTTAATGCTCTGTAATCAATGGAAAGTCGCTAGGTCTCATCTTTCTTCTGCACCAGCACAATCGGGCTTCCGCAAGGGGAGGAGTTGGGTTTGATGTGCCCCTTTTGAAGCAACTCTTGGATCTGACGCTTGATTTTGTCATTTTCGATCAATGAGCGATGATAGACTGGTCCATTAGGTAGAGGTGCACCGGGGGTTGGATCAATTGGATGCTTGACTATTCAATGCGTCGATACCCCGGTGGGTGAGGAGAAGATGTCTCTATACTCTTCCACAATCCTGTCCACTTGCTTCTACTGCAAATATAGGCTTTGTGTAGAGGCGATGGATGTAGCGAAAACCTTCTGCTTATTGTTAGCACATATCACAAATAAGATGAACTTTCCAGTCTGTGAAATGACCTTATTGCATTGCTTAGCAAAGATTAAAGAAATAGCGATAGGTAGCTCTACCTTTGGTATCCTGTAAAATTGTCTACCCAAAGTAATAATAACACTATGGGGTCTAGACTCATACACAACATGTCACTTCCACAAATATGGTTGTCCTAAAAGAACATCATAAACTTCAAGGGGAGAAATATCACTCAATACCTCGTCTGTGAAGGGCTTGATCTCGCAGGGCATATGGCACTATTGGCTGGCGTAGAGATCTCTTCCTTGGCGAGCCAGTCGATGGTGTAGGGTTACAGGTGCGGTGTCATCAGTAGGTCCAACCACTTGATGACCTATACTAAGATCAGGTTCTTCTGACTGTCGCTATCAATAATGACATGAAGTGAAGCCCCCTTTACCCACATCTTTGACTGAAAGAGATGTTCCCCTTCCTATGGTTCTTCTAGTTCGCTTGACTAGACTTTGATGGTAGCGACAGTGGCATTGGGTTCAGCATCGATAATTCACTTCCCTCCTTCTAGATTTGATTCAGAGTTAGAATTCACCCCTGACTCATAAGATTTTAGCTCGACCACCAGTGACTACTTGGAGCAAAATTATTCGATGTTGTGCCAAGGGATTTTATGGTATTCACACCACTTTCTCGTGTCCTTCTTCGACTTCTCATTACCATTCTTTTATTATGGCTTGGACTAGTTCTCCTGAGAGTGGCCATCTTTTATTTGTCCCTATTTTTTCGGTTGGCGTTGCATTTTCCCTACTTCAACTGCGAGGAGTTTGCAAATCCAAACTCTCACCTCTTCTGCTTAAATTTTTGCTCGATCTTGACGACATATCTATAAGCTACACCTAATGATGTGATGTCCAAAAACTTCATTTTTTTTTAATGTATCTATGTATAAAATCGTGGTATTTGAGCACCATATGTCATTCAGAGTCTTTGATACCCAATTTGGTGCATAGGGTATGGAAAAGATTGGTGAAATCTGATATTGTTTGGTCCCTTTCATAACGTGATGTGGTCCATCTTGTGTACTGGTCCTCATAGCTTCCAACAGGGTAGTATTGTTCTTTAATGGAATCCCTCTGCGACCCTTTGCTTAGAGTAAGTATCCCACGAGTCCTAAACATGGGGAACGCCCTTGAGGAGTGAAAAAGTAATATTTTCCCTGTCGGAAAAATTGTGGACCGAAAAATACCCTTCAAGCAGATTCAACCATTTATCTACAACATCCACATCTATTGGTCCTTCAAATAATGGAATATAAAAATTTACTTGTACCTTGAAGGGGGTTGCATGGCCACTTGATGAAGATGTGTCTCATGTGGGCAGCCGCCAAAGGATCTATGAAAAGTTGTCCATCATTTCATTCCTTTGTCATGCAAGGGATTCCTCGAGAAACATTTTAAAAGGATCTCTTGCTCCATCATCTTTCTTTTCATCCCCCATGGGTTGTTGTCAAGCTCGACGCGATCTTGTCAAGGACATGCACGAAGAAAAATAAAGGAAGAGGAGACCACTCTGATACTGTTGATCCATATTTATGAGTCTAATGAAATGAATAACAAATTGAATACAATAACATAGAGATATAGGGAACAACAACAAATATCCAGTGAACAATAACTTCTATTGAATAAATAAAATAGGCTGAAATTGTAAAACTATAGAACTGAAAACAATTTGCTCGAATGGTGGTAGTTATCTCTGAGAAGAGATGTGGCTGCTACGTGCATCCGTCTGAGCATAATGATTACAATGAGGCTCCAGATGCCTTTTTAACATTACTCATGAATGCCAAAACCCTAGACATCCAAAAACCTATCCCTAGGAGATGAAACATCAAAAGTTATGTGGGCCTTGATGGGTAAGTTGGTACCTCAACTTCCCAGGGTCATAACTTTTGCATACGACCTCCGTTTTAGGCGTGTGATAGCTCGTTGGAAAGGTCTTTTCAAGAAATACACATTATGATGGTAAAATATAACTTCATCTACAACTTGATTGTGGCAAGCAAAAAAAACATTGTTTAGGGCCCCAAAACAACCCTGGAAGTACAAAAAGATGTACTAACATGAAAACTTCCAAAATAAGCCATTTGGATTAGGTGGGAGGCCACCAATCTCCACCTGGAAGCTGTGTAGGGCTTCAAACAACCCTGAAAGTGTAGAACCCACAATTACAAAGAATTACAAAAGAACGTGTTGAACTAAAAACTGTCAAGAGGAGCCAATTGGAATAGGTGGGTGGCCACCAATACCCACCTAGATCACTATGAGAGTTGTCTTGCTCATGAAAATGGATCACATATGAAACTTGGCATATCCAAGGCACTTATAAATCTTTACGGAGTTTAAAAGGAGCACCTTAAAAATAACAATTACAAAATCCAAGCTTACATATGGAATAACTCGTGTACATAGATTATAATGCATAATAACTATGTTTTGGTTAGGTACACAACACTCTCTTGCATAAAGGGCCTAAGGTTTGCATATGAATTCCTTGATGCAACATTTATGTTAGTAAATTTTAATGTGAACACAACATTTCCTTGGCATGGCACAATGTGACTCCTTGTCACAAGGAAGTATTATTTTGGTCCATGTCACAAAACATTTATGGTTAAAATGGTAAGGCTTTGGCACAATCACAAATACTTAGAAAGGATTTCATGGTTTTCAGTCTTGCACGAAAAATAAACTTGCACCCATGCTTAGAGCATTTTTTCTCCTATAATGCATGTTTAAATTTTTAAGTTCATATGCATAAGGCATCAAGGTGTTTCCAAACACACAAATGCATGTCTTTGCCTCCTACATCATCCACCACAAATTCACACCTTCACTTGCCAACCACCCACTATCTTGTGCAGTGAAGGTGTGAATTTGTGTATAGAAATGCACTCGTTACCCCCCAAAATTCACACCTAAATCCCTGCATTGTCCTCCCTTCCTAGAGAAAAGAGTGTGGATGCATGATTTTGTTACCATTACATACCTCCACCCCTTCAAAGGTGGGGGGTGTGTATATGGTGAATGTGTGCATTTGTGTCTATGAGGGTGTACTTCAAGGCTAGGCGTGTGCATTACCTTCACAAGCATACCATCACCCCTGACCCCCCTGCGCATGTACCACATATGCACACCTTCACCCCCTATGAAGGTGATGGGTGACATGTATGCACACCTTCACCCCCTGCGAAGGTGATGGGTGACACAAATGCACACCTTCACCCCCTAAGGAGGGTGGTTATTGTGGTTCTGAGGGTGGGGTGGGGTGTTGTTGAAGGTGTGCCTCTTATGTGTGGGGGAGTGGGGGTGGGAATGTAACACCCTTACCCCCATGAGAACACATTCACCCCCAACCCCCACCCTCATGCGGGTGGGCGTCAGTAACAAATGCATACCCCACCCTCCCACCACCACCCTCACTATGTATAAAAGTTGTTTGAATCGATCATGTTATTTAATATAGTGTTCAAAATATTGAATCACTGACATAATCTTAATGCATTTATAGATATTTTTGACATTGAGAAATATGATGGACTTATAATAACACTAGCGTTCCAAATATACATGTATAATCTAGATAAATTTAGGAAGTAGGGCCCTCCTTCAAATACCTTATCTTGGTCCTCAACACATGTCAAAATTACCATGAAGAAGCTCTCCTTTGCACATAGTTTTTGTTCCATAACTCCTTTGCACATAGACATGTATAAGCTAGATAAATTTAGCAAGTAGGGCATGTTACTTCTCAAGTCCTCACTTGGTGCAAAAGTCCCCTAAGCACAAGTTGTGAGACCCCAAGGGAAACTTAGGCAAGCTACCCACTATAACCTTAGTAGCCTTTTCTTTCTCTCTTTAGACTAGAAGGGTTTTAGTAAAGGGGGAATCCCTAAGTTTAACTAAGCTCAATGTGTTCTAGTATAGAGTGGGAGCAAGAGGGAACTTAGAAAAGAAAAATGGTTTTGAGATTTTTATAATTTTTTGGATGGTGGATGAAAGGGAAGACCAATGCATTGTTTTGTTTGGGATATGAGGTCATGCATGCAACTTCAAAGAGAAATTATTTAAGAGAAATAAGGATGGTTATGGCTATAAATACAAGCCCCTAACAACCCTAGATTTGGAAAACAAGATATCACAAGTTGATGGAGGAGAAGGGACTCTATGGTGAACTCCACAACCAAATATATCTAGAAGTGGCCTTATCTAGAGATCAAAGCTATGCATTCATTCACAAAAGGAAATCTAGGGCAAGAGTTTCTTCTCTTTAAGACAAAGTGACAAAGAGGGTTTATGAATACCTCTTCCAATGTAGCAAGGTTTCTCTGTTGTCGCTCCCAAATTGGTTTTGAAAGTCCAAACTTGCAATAAAAAGCTACCAATATGCACCAAGAATATTTGTCACACATAAATAGAGTTATACATCCATTTCCACAATAACTTATAAAAAGATAAAGCAATTTTATTCCAAAGCTGATCTCTTTCACTCACACTTACAAATGGAGAGAGTAAACCTTTATATAGGTTTCAGCTCTATCTCACTTTACAATAAACAAGTATTTGTTTTCCTAGATCAATTGGTCCTCCAAGGAATAACAATAAAATCACCCTCTCAACAACTTGTTTGCTAAAAGTATCAAGGGGTTTGTTGAGACCCACAATTTTCTCTAAGAGGTTACAATAAAATATCTAAGGAAAACAATACAATAATATTCTCAAGTAATTAAATCCAATAGACAAGTCAAACAATAGTAAAATAATGGAGTTAGTTACAACCATATCCAAAAATAGAGCTAGATAAGGGGATGCATCCTTTTGTTGAGGGATAGACCATGTAACAATCTCCAAAAATAGTAGATAAATCTCTATCCACATGTGCACCCGCCAAGATGTGTCCCACTTGTCAATCCAAATCTTAAAAGGTAGTACATCCTCAATAAATGGCATGGAAATATGCACAAAATGAACTCCATAAGTGGAGAAATCAAATTGATCCACGAATAGATCCTTAAGATATGTGCTCAATAACCAACTCCATCCACACGTGTGGCCTTTTAGACTAGGTCATCCCATGAGATGTGATAAAGGATGTACAATAGAAACTCCAAGTGGCATGTGTTATCGTCCCAAGGTAGAAGACTAAGTAGATACTCTGATCCGAAAAGGATTCGAACCAACAAATGGGTGTAAGAATCGGTACTTGTAATATTAAATTGGCAATTATTGAATGTCAATAAACCTTGTAAAGCAATGTAAATTTGAAATTCTAATAAGACAAAAAAAATGAGAGGAAAATGAAAAATTAAATGTAATTTACTAATTGAACATGAGAGAATGTTGAGGTATTGTAACCTCCCCGACCACCCAGGTCGGGCCATGCTACTCCAGAAAATGTTTTCATTCTCTGCTCAACATACTGTAACATACCCAGCCTCCAACTGAGCTATGCCACATAAAAAATTTGAACTGCATGCAATGAAAACATTTACACATAGAACTCTTGCGGAACTTTATATATATATATATATATAACGTAAACAGACAAATACATTATGTAAATGCACAGATTCATGTTGAAATAACAGTAAACATATACATGAAGCATATATAGACAATACCCATAAATACAAAGACAACTAAAATCCACACATAGGATAAACCCATAAAAATAAACACGTAAATAATAATACAGCATATAAATTAACACACAATTGACACTTATCTTGGTAAGAATATCACCAACTGTGTGCAGACCTTCCACAAACCTCCCAGCCTTAGACCACACTGCTCATCGCTCTCAGCAGTGGGTCACCCCCGAGCTGCGACT
>SNQJ01S0029371.1:6946-29805 GCA_010110895.2 Picea sitchensis | reverse complement strand
ACAGTCCCTCATTCTCCACATGTTTGTCCCACCCCAGGAAGTGTGCCCCTTCTCTACTCAATTGTCCTTCGGCTACCCACTTCCTTTATGGACTTCAACAACAGGCCGGACAGGAAGTCTTAGAGCCTTGTAGTTGCAATTTAGCACCTTCAGGAAATCAATTCCCAGCAATTATCTCACCCAGAGAAATTTCTCACGAACTTGACAACCCACCTCTTCAATATCCCATGGGCCTGACAACTCGCTTCTTCAGTCCCGCTCCACAGCTAACCAACTACATAAACATGTATGGTTATGGATACAGGTTCATGTACAGTGACAGGAAGGTACCGAGGATAGCTCAATGAGTGTGTGAATGATAATGGAATCATTAACCGAATGACTAGATGATGTAAGGAATGATAGGGAAAAGAACTAAGTCCAAGCTATATGTATGCATGTTCCCAACTTGACACTTGTCATGTTGGGAGCTACTTTTGTCCACTTGTCCCCAACTTTGGAACTTAGGATAAAATAATTATCCATACTTTATACTTTAAGGAATATTAATATAATATTCCTTTTTGGCTTAAGCTCCCTAGATTAGCCCTTTTTTCTTAACTTTTAGCCCCCCCTTTCCCTAACTAGTGGAGTTTAGTCCCCCCACACTCTTTTATCATGGTCGGTTTGTTTGCAGTGATGTATTTTATATTAATGATAAGACATATACAAAAATAGGCGCATTGGCCTTTAACATCTAGGATCTTCGGCCTAATCATCACAAAACTGGCTCATTAGCCTATAAAACACAGCATATACACAAAGGCTCCCTGGCCTCAAAATCACGCACACTTAAGTTGTTGTGAGAAGTATATGGAATGTGCACACTTCCCCATTTTATTGCGCAGTACATGCGTGCATTGTATCATGGAAGGTGCATACAAAAAAAATGATGTCAAATAGCTCACCAGCTTACGTACATTTGTATTTACATTTACAATTGGGTTCGGTCTAGGGATATTACAGGTATTGGAAATGAAGGTTCGGGTCTGTTGGTCTTCCCTCTATCCCCCAAATCTCCCTATTTCTTCCCTCGCTCTCATTTGCAATGGGTTTTTTTTGCCGAGAGAGGAAGAGGCATCAAAGCCATGAATGCAATGTAATCATATATTTCCATAATGAAAAGACTGAGCCCCATTCAAAGTTGGTTTTTCCCATTTGGGTTTCCAATGTAAAACTTTGGAGTTTATTGGTGACTAGTTGTATTTGATTTCATTATGTGGGGTTTTAGTTTGTTATTTACTTCATTTCTGAGATGAGAAATGGATTCCCATGTATTTATCTTAATTGTTGCATGTAATTCTATTTCAATATAAATGAAGAACCACAACCACTCTCCAATGTCCATTATCCATTTTTTTGTCGAAGTCAAAGACAGAGGCTATCGAAATTTGTTGTTGGTCAAATTTATTTTGTCTGAGAATCGAATTAAATTGCTAAGGCCTTTTTATCTATATGTACCATAATTCTCTCTCACTGGGATGTTAAATTGTTTGTTGGTTAATTAACTTCAATTGCTAATCGATTATGCTTCCTCTGGTCTACTTGAATGTCAGTGGGTCGAATTATCTAGTGTTGGGGTGACCAAATTAAATTCCCAAGTCAAGTCTATGTCTATTGGGCGAAATTATGACACCCATGACATTTTTGACCGACACAAGCCACTTATTTTCATGCCTGGGCGAGTTTTCAGCACCCCATAGGTGTTTTATTTTGTGCCTGGTCGATGACACGTCCCTTGGTCGATTTTATCCCTCTCCAAGTCGAATAGAGCATGCAAGTCAATTTTATTTTATATGTCCGACTTAATTCTTGTTCTTAGTCGAATTTATTGGTGGAGTTGGTTGTTTACCTCTATGGCTGACTCAATTCTTGTGCTAAGTCGATATGCATTGTTGGCTGACTTGTATTATAGTCTCGATCGACTTTATGTCCCTCGTCAACACAACTCCTTGTCAGTCGGGTTATTTCCATTGTAGGTAGACTTGGCTTCCGACAGGTTGAAGTTACTTTGTGGGTAGACTTGCTTTTGATCGGGGTGAGCCACAATAGTGATTGGGAAAATTCATACTTCCATGGGTGTATTTAGAAGCAATTAGTTGTAATTGGAAGATGATTGGGAGTTTTTAAATGATGTTGGATGGATTCCAACTTGCCGTGGCATTTTAGATGTCGTTGGTCAAGTTTATAAGTTCATGGGTGAATTTAAATATTGCTAGACATGTTTAGATGTTGCTTGGATGTATTTAGAAGTTGTTGGGTGAATTTAAAATTTTTTGGATGCATCTAGAGGTTGTCTAGGAATTTTTAGATGGTGTGAGTTGCCCAATTCGCCCTTTAGTCGGTTTTGTTCACCATTCGTTAGCAATTTCACCCTCTTAACAATTATCTCCATTATGATTCGACCAAGCTGCCCATTGAGTAGTTTGTCTCACCATCAGTCGATTCGTTCCATCCAGCTATCTTTTGGTCGACGCATTTTCCTTGGGGAGCATGGTCTTGGTGACTGATTTATGCGAAGAATTAAAATCCATTGGAAAACAACTTATTAATTGTGGAGACCTGAGATCTGTTGGTTTATTGAGAACATAATATTTACTATTGCATTGACATCTAGTTTATTGTGTGAAGACAAGCTCGAGAACATAGGGGTCACAAGCTGTTTGTAGTGTGTAGGGTACAAGTAGTGTAAGCCCTTACATTATATAGCAACACAAAGGAACATAGGCCAAGTGGATTTTGTGCAGACAAAACTCTATAGATAAGACTAAGATAGAGATCATAAATCAAATTTCTGCATAGTATCTGTGTTGGCAAAGCGAGTCGGCTATAAGCCTCTCGTTTACGGATAAGAAGGTGTCAAAGCAGTTGCATCCTTGACCGAGACACAACTTCTAGGACTGTGAGCAAAATATTGTAGGTTGGAACATGGGAAAAGCAAGTAGAGACAAGTTGGAAGATTTACAAGCTAACAATGTCAAGCTTAGACAAGAGAATGAGCACTTGAAAGAGGAGGTTAATATGTTCAAGAAGAAGTTTGATGAATGCAAAGACTCCCTCATTGCTATCAAAATACATTGGGACAATCATAGAGCAAAAATTGCACACCTTGGGGAGAAGGTCATCCAATTCTATGGTTGGGAGAAGGATAGGCTCACACAAATGATGACGCAGTTGCAACAAGAGTTGGCGGAGAAGGAGAAGGCCTTTGTAGGGATTCAAGCAACTGTTTAGGAGAACAAAGAAGCAAGAAAACCTTTCATTCCCACAATATATGCTAACATCATAACTGAGAGCACCTCGGTAAGCTCACCTTCCATAGACATCTCTCAAGAGAAACTCAATGAATTTGAGAAGCATACCAGAGGAATTGGCTCAAAACTTCTAACGCATATGGGCTATGATGGACAAGGGATGGGCAAGTCAAGATAGGGAATATTGAACCCCATTGTAGCTACACCCCATGCCAAGCATGAAGGCTTGGGATTTGATGGTAGAAGTGAAACTTCCATTGCCATGAAGAAGACCATGTTCATGAAGGCAACTGACATGCCGGAGTTGACTTGGTCATTAGGAGAAGGAGCAACAACAATGAGTGAAGGTGTCATCTCACCACCACCTCAACCTTGTGGTAGATCGAACAAGAGAAATAAAAGGAGAGTTTGCATACTCATCCCAAACTTTCATTTAGAGACAACAACACACTAATCAATAAAATCCAGAAGAAGAAGAAGACCAGGAGGTCCACTTCATACAAGACAATTCTTGTTTGTCATTGTTGCAAGAGGAGAGGCCATACCATACACAATTGTTGGTATGCAGAGGCATGTTCTTTTTGTGGAAAGAAAGGCCATTATGAGGAAGCCAACGAGATTAAGCAAGTCGTGTTCCACAGGTCTGATTGTTCCTAGAATTTGGATGGCAAGAAGGCTTCTCCAATTCAACAACATACATAGAGGCACGTGGAGAGGAGTATGTCAAGAAGTCCTTGGAGTAGAAATAAGAACTTTTTCCACCACTATAATTTGAGTGGTCACTGGGAAGCAAAGTGTTGGCGACTTCATCCAAAGCTTCACCCCAGACACTGCACAGCCAAGATAAGGACTTGGAGAGTGAAGATTGAGGGAGATGAAGATTTTCTTGCATCTCTAGTTGTTATAGCAAGATTTGCCTCACCCTATGCAAATTTTCTCAGAAGGCCTTTTCCATTTCCCTGTGTAGAATTGAAGTCCCTTTTTGCAGTTCCCAGAGCTAAAAATAATATTTTTCCACATATATGCACCCTAACAGTTATACATCATGCATATACGCAAGTTGCACCATTACAACCCATGTACATCGGGTTTTGTGCCCAAAATTAAAAAATGGTGACGGGTTTCCATGTCACGTCATGAGATCCATGATCCTTGACTTTCTATATACTGGAAACATCCCAACTCGGCCCTTCAGTTCCATTTGAAGGCTATAAATGGGCCATGTCCAAGTTGTGGAAAAGAGGAGAAGAATTCAACTTTGAGAGCAAAGTTACTATGGAGAAATTACTCACTTCATATTGAGTTTGCATCCCTTTGTCCTTTTAAGTTTGAACACATTGTTTTTCCCCCAAGCTCTACCCTACTTGATGGAGAACCTCGTTGTCTCTCTTATATGAGCTTGCCTTTGGTGGAGGATTGAATTGGTGGAGACCTAGCTAGAAGGGAATAGGTCTCTCGGTTCTGAACGTGCCGACAGGGAATTTTGTCATTCATATACTTTCATTGATTACATTTTAATAGAAATACTCTTTTCTAGTCCAATTAATGTCTCGCAAATATTTGAATTGTTATTCCATGGGCATATTTGTTATGAATATTGATGGATTATTTATTAAATGTGTTAAATTGATGTATTATCACCATATGCTTGTGTATCTTGTTTATTGAGGACAAGTTGCAGGTATATTGCTTTGAGTCGAGTTCTCAACGGTGGACTTCATCAAACGTCTAGACAAGGTAGGCTATTTATCTTGTCTTGTTAGCATATTTGTTTATATAGCATACTTGATATTAGAGTTGATTTCTACAGTCATTTCCGTCTGTTGTGGTTTACCCCATGCCATAGAGTGATTTTCCTTGTAACATAATTGACGACCATAATGGGGATATAATCTTATTTTTGGGGTTTGGAGTATTTTTCTCATTTGATTACTCTCGTTTATATTGAGTTTCTTGTTGTCTGATTACTTAACAGCCTCTGTTCATTTTGAGTCTGAGTTTCTTAGCCTTATCCTTAAGATGGCAATGTTTCAATACATATACACAATTGGTTTCCTAACAATCGCGTACATATGTGATTTGTCATTCTATAGGAAGCATATATATGCGGTGTTCTCCTCAACAGTCACGTACATCATTCGTGTATGCTTGGTTGTTGAGTTTGATGTTTGTTGGGTAGGTTTTTATGGTTGTTGAGTTTGATGTTTGTTGGGTAGGTTTTTATGGTTGTTGAGTCTTCTTAGGTCTTTGTCATGACTGTTAAGTGCCTGCAGAGTGATAGGAAACCTTTCTTTGGTTGAATTTTTAGGCGATTTTCTTCTTTCTCATCATCCTTTTTTTATTGTCCTTGCATCTTGGGTTGGGTGTTAGTTTCTTGATATTCTACTTGGTTTTTCTTTGTTTACATACAGTAGAATATTTATATCAAGATGTTGTTCAGTCCTTGCATTTTCATTCTTTTATATTGAAAATACAAAAATGATAAACATTTTGCATTGTTGGCATTTGATATTTTGGGTTCTTACCGTTGATCTTAGTACATGTGTGGAAAGATTGCATCTTATTTTGAATTGCAGAATTAAATTGAAAATTGCATTTTGAAAAGCTTATCATTTGTTGGGAGTTGAAGTTAGGACTTTGCATTTTATTCATATTCATTTATTTTACTTGTTGAGTCATAACATCATCAGTTTCACAACCGCGCCTTTTTGAGTAAGCAAGGCCACTAAAAGTAACACTGATAAATTTAAAATTGATTAGAAACTATTTTATTTTTAGGGTGCACAAACTAGATTAGGATTAACAGCCTTGGAATAGGATTTTGTGAGTAAACTTCTCCATGGATATTAAAATCAACATATGTGTCTGACTAAGGGAGTGGTGAAATTCATTGTATAATTGGCGACATCAGGAGGCTCCACTTACACTAGAGTTAAGAACGAGGTTGAGTGAATTTGGTTGAGGGGATATCCCCCCAATACCTTCTTAGCGTCAGAGATATTTTTGGGGATTTATTCGTATATGGGGGTCTCGCTAGTACCTTTACCTCTGTGACATGCGGTGGTTTTGAGATTTCGGGATTTGCTACCCTGCCCATACGGTAGACCTGACTTACGATTGTTCGTCTGTGCATCAGTTATATCATGGTGGCTTAGTTTCTTGACATATGTACCACATAGGTTACTTGCATGGGTTATTCTGCAAGTACCCTGGGTCAGATAAGGGTCAGACAACACATAACCTTTATGGAGGATTACCTCTCCGGGGGTATCTGACCGACTGGTTGTTAAGCCCACGAGGGCCCTTATAATTGATTGTGATACCTTTGATCTTTTGAAGGGAATCTCAGGCCCCTCTTGGGCGAGGCATACCTACTTCAGGGAGGGAGGCCCCTTTCAACCACTTTTATCATGTTTGTGTGCATATTGTCCTTTTTTGTTTATTTTGGTGTGCTCTTTGATTATTAGTTGGCCTTAGGATTTTGTATTGTGTCGTGAGTTTTCATTGCTATGGTTAGTGGAGTCCTCGTGACTCCCTCAGTTAGCCCCACCCAACCCATGGTCTTTGCTCATTCCATGGGGATGAGTCCTTTTGTATTTCCGAGTGGTATGTTGAATCATGATACTCAACCAATACCTTGGGCCTCTACTCATTTTTCTCATTATATGCTCGACATGTCTTCACATTTGACATCCTCTGTCTCGTCTCCTTATGTGAATCCTAGTTTTGGGTATGGGGGCATGGTGCCTCCTTATTCTCTCTTTTTGTTTGCTGGGAGTCATATCCCTCAACAAACTCTTACGGTAGGAGGTTGGAATCTTCCTTCCTATGGATCCAATCCTAGCTTCACTTTTCTAGGAGCAAGTGCTGAAATGGGCGGTTATTCTACTTATTACACTTTGTCCATCTATCCTTCTTCGGTTATGTCGGTTCCTGCGAATGCTTTTCCCATGACGGATCTTCGTCTGTCCTCTAGTGTTTCATCTGGGGGGAGTCATTTTTATAGTATGGGCAACCCCCTTCACGAAATTCCTTCGTCTGGGGGAAACATATATCCTCACCTAAGTAACCCTTGTCGTGTCACTTTCTCTTCGCAAGTGGCTTCCTCGGTGACGATGCCCTTACAACCCTTTATGAATTGGTATGCAGGAGGATACTATCCTATCAGATACGGCCATGGTGTATACCAGAACCCTTCTTGGCCTACAATTTCTCAAAACTATTCTTTCCCAGAACCTTGGTCTTAAATGGCGCAACCAACCGCTGCTACCAATCCAATCACTACAAGTCATACTGGAATTATATCACCAACCTCTGCTAGTCATGTTGGAGATAGGTCAAAAACCTCCGCAATTCATGTTGAAGATGAGCAACCAGTCGCTACAAGTCATGCTAGGCCACAACTCTAGTCATTGCTAGTCACACTGCACATACATCACCAACCTATGCTAGTCATGTTGGGGATTCATCACCAACATCTGCTAGTCATGTTGGAGATTCATCGCCAACCTCTGCAAGTCATGTTGGAGATATGCTACTAGCCTTTGCAAGTCATGATGGGAGCATGTCACCGGCTACTGCAAGTCATGTTGGGGGCATTCATACGATTGAGAAGCCTCGGCGTATAAGACGTAAGCCCAAGTTCCTTTGTAGACTTTGCAAAGGAGATCACCTTATTCGTTTGTGCCATGCTATTGTTGTGGTACAAGAAGTGTGGTCCTTGCCTGGGGGCCCTTCAGGTTTTGAGTCGTCTTTGGTTTCCCAACATTCTAATCCTTCTTTGGTTGATACAACAATCGTGTCGATGCAATCTTCAGCTGATCCCACTCTTCTTTTTGGGGGTGATGCATCTCTTGACCTTGTTGTCTCGCATCCTATTCAACCAATGGTTGAAGAAGTGGTCGTGCCTATGCAATCTTTGGTTGATCCCACTCTTCTCTTGGAGAGTGACAAATCTAAGGAAGTGACATTTTCGATGCAATCTTTGGTCAATCCCACTCTTCTTTTGGGGGGTGATGCATCTTTTGACCATGTCCTTAGCATTTATGATTAAGTATCTTCTGAACAAGGGAACATTCCACTCTCTTCAAGTACACTCTCCTCAAGTCCTAGGGTGTTTTTCTTTGATTGGAATGATCTTGTAGAGCCTTGAATTCCTTCTTCTCCACCCTTCTAGATAAGGGGCATTCTTCGATATATTGTATATAAGGTAACCTCTAGAAGTATTTTAGCCTCCTCAACTTGGAAAGGTTTGGGTTTTCCCAAGCTTGTTTCAACTATCTGTGAGTTGTTGACTTTTGACAGAAGTCTTGCATGGGAGCCTTGGCCTCCCCCATCATATGCTACTTAGAACAACATCCCTAGGTCATGTTTAAGCTCTTTTCCGAATCTCTCAAAAAGCAAAAAGATTGTCGAGTGAACTTGTTTCTTTCACACTCATTAATTGGATCTGAAAGGACGTCTATTTGGTGTAAGTTTAACCCTTTTTCGGACCAAGTAGACTAATTTTGAAAAAGGAATACTCTAGTCACTAGTGGCTACAAGAGTTATCCTGGGTATTGTTTTATATTTTTTCGGGCCTAGGGGACTAAATTTACGAAAAAGGAAATTATTTGGCATTAACTTGTAATTGCATCTCATTCTCTTGCTTGCAGTATTGAGCCTATTGTCGGTTCTCACTTTCGCATTATAAGCATCACCTCAACATTTTGCATCATCAGCCAAGCAGAGCCTTGTTTATATCCTTTGCAGCTTGACACCATATACCCCAAGAGGAAACATTCCCCCAAGTGTTTGTATCCTGCATGCACCTACTTGCATTAAGAATAGGTATGTTCCACTATTGGAACTAGTTGCTTACTAGTGAAACTTTGTTCCTCCTCTGTATCATAACATTCATTTGACTATGAAAAAACAAAAAAATATGGGCGAAAAAAGAATATTATCTCATGTTGGTAATAGTCGTGTCACCTTTGAATAAAGCACAAATTTTTGAGTCCACTTGTCATCAAAATTTTGGGTTTAGCATGACCTTAGGAAGTTGAGCTCGTTACTTAGAGTTTACTCCCCCGATTGGTTACTCTTCCAGTCCACATGCAGAGCTTGAATGGTGCCTCCTACATCACAAAGTTTTATCATTAATTCTATCCTGCCAGAGTCATCCATATGTCTCATGTTCTTGTTCAAAGGATGTATATCAACCTGTGTCGGACATTTCTCAAAACTCTTGACTTTGCATGTCGACCATACCCTCAATGTGTCTCAGAGTTACATGAAGTTGTAGTCCTATTGTGCACCCTAGTCCTACTTTCATTATGGGTAGGTAACCTTGAACCCAGTAGTCAACATTTCATTATTGGTCGTTGACTGGGGTGTTTCCCTTGTGTTAGATGAAAATAAATCTATTTGTACATTGGGATTCGTGCAGTGTATTGGTGGTTTCCTCGCCTTAGGTCAACAGTTTTCCTTATTGGATGTTATTTAGAGGGTCTTTTTCGTGTACCGCTTACATTTGGTACACACGAAAGACGCCCATGGTTGTTGGTTCGTGAACATGTTCTTCATCTGAATTCCTCCAAATCATCAAGCTCTTGCTTTGTATCTCATGTTGAATGATGAGAGATGCCTTAATGATCTCCTTTTAGCGGGTCTCCTTCCATCGACTTCAACCCATCTATTCTGGAAACGAGACCTAGAGTCTTATGAGTACCTAGAGGCTTGCAGCCATCAGTGGTGGCTTCTCTTGCCATCGACAATTGGGAATACATCAATGCCTCCTAATCGATGGATTCTTCAAGTGTTCGACGTCAACACCTTTATTCACACTTGTAAGAATGTACTCGGTGCCTTGATACCTACTTTCATTATCGGTAGGTTGTCTCATGTTTGTTAACGATATACCTTAATGATCGGTAATCAAATGAAGTGTCATTTTGTTCGACCTCAACTCATGTATTCACGTGATGTGGACTTGCAACTTTGGCGGATTATGTAGAAGACTTGAAGACATCAGTTCATAGTCGCAGCTTTCTTGAGCTGTTGCTATCTTTCATTGGACCAGTACCTATATGACTTCAGTCATCATGGGAGATCAGATTGTACTCCATTGTATACATATATCTTTAGATTGATTTTGAAATTGGTTTTCATTGGGCCTTGTTCATGACTATGACAACCAATGGCATGTATCTACCTTTGTATTTCTAATTCGTGGTCATGAACAATTGTTTAGTATATTTTCATATGGATCTATAGTGTAAATCAAATTGGAAGGCATGTGCGCAAAGTTAGTATAGATTGTAATATTCTCATGGGCAACTAGTTCGTCCAGCTGGGTCTCCATTACTCCACTTTCGAGTATTATTATGTATTTCAGCCATCGCAAATACTCCTCTGACCTCACACATTAGGGCACATATGTTATAGCAATATTTGCTTCACCCTATGCAAATTTTCTCAGAAGGCCTTTTCCATTTCCCTATGCAGACTTGAAGTCCCTTTTTGCAGTTCCCAGAGCTAAGAATAATATTTTTTCACATATACGCGCCCTAAAAGTTATATAACATGCGTATACGCAGGTTGCACCATTTCAACCTGCACACATCAGGTGTTGTGCCCAAAATTAAAAAATGGTGTTGGGTTTCCATGTCACGTCACAAGATCCATGATCCTTGACCTTCCATATACTTGAAACTTTATGACTTGGCTCTTCAGTTCCATTTGAAGGCTATAAATGGGGCATATCTAAGCTGTGTAAAAGAGGAGAAGATTTCAACTTTGAGAGAAAAGCTACTCTTGAGAAATTACTCACTTCATATTGAGTCTGCATCCCTTTGTCCTTTTTAAGTCTGAACACATTGTTCAGCCCCCAAGCTCTACCCTACTTGATGGAGAACCTCATTGTCTCTCTTATATGAGCTTGCCTTTGGTGGAGGATTGAAGTGGTGAAGGCCCAATTGGAAGAGACTTAGTTTCTCGGTTCCAAATGTGCCAACACAGAAGTTTGTCATTCATATACTTTTGTTGATTACATTTTAATAGAAATACTCTTTTCTTGTCTAGTTAATGTCTCACAAATATTTGAATTGTTATTCCATGAGCATATTTGTTATGAATATTGATGGATTATGTCATTAAATGTGTTAACTTTATGTATTATCACCATATGCTTGTGTATCTTGGTTGTTGAGGACAAGTTGCACGTATATTTCTTTGAGTCGAGTGCGCAACGGTGGACTTGATCGAACGTGTGGACGAGGTAGGCTCTTTATCTTGTCTTGTTAGCATACTTGAGATTAGAGTTGATTTCTGTAGTCATTTCCGTCTATTGTGGTTTACCCCATGCCATAAAGTGATTTTCCTTGTAACACAAGTCCAAGTGACAGAAGTTGTCCAAGGAAAGATAACAACAAATGAGAGAAACAAAACAAAAGAGAAGGAAAGCATGTTGATGGCAAGAGAAACCACAATTTGATTTGTGTTTCCAGTAGTGCATCCGAAGAACCCCATCTTGGAGTTGTGTCAGAGAATGGTGCACAGAGGTCAATGACCTTCGGAGAGTTCTTGAGAACTCCATGGCATGATTGCAAGCATGAGTTAACATCTCTTTTATTGCACGTTGGTTGAAGAATGGCTTGCCAGCGGATGGACCAACTCCTACAGTGAGCATGTAGGAGTATACAAATCTATCGTTAGAGTGACATGGCCATGAAGGGTTGTTTCCTTAACGTGAAGCAGTTGATCCTAGTAGAGGAATGCGACCACACTTCCCTTGAGGAGTTTTTGTGTGATGGCAGCTTGTTAGGGTCACACTAGACATAGACTAACATTCGACTTGGATTTATGATTGTCGAGATGGATTGTCTCCAGGACATAAAGGGAGATGGGAATGAGTGTCGAGTCGAGAGTTCAGATCTGGAGATTGTGGAGCTAAGAGTCAGTGAGCAGACTTTTACAATGAAGGAACAAGTGAGCCATAACCAAAGAGAGAGCCATATCTAGGGACCATAGTCAATAGCCAAAGCCACGATTCAAAGTCAGAATTGTTGCCAGGAGCTAGAGTCAAAGCCACGTTCCAAAGGAGCAGACATAAGTACACGGTTGGTTTCCTTGAGCTTTTGGGGACCAAAATCCTCTCAATGGGGAGGTGTGATCCGAAATGGATCTGGACCGAAAAATGGGTGTAAGACTCAGTGCTTGTAATATTAAATTGACAATTATTGAAGCTCAATAAGCCTTGTAAAGCAATGTAAATTTGAAATTCTAATAAGACAAAAAAATGAGAACATTAGAGGAAAATGAAAAATTAAATGTAATTTAATAATTGAATAGGAGAGAAGGATGAGGTATGGGAAACAAAGGTTCGGGTATGTTGGCCTTCCCCCTATCCCCCAACTCTCCCTATTTATTCCCTCACTCTCATTTGCAATGGGCTTTTTTTGGCTGAGAGAGGAAGAGGCATCAAAACCATGAATGCAATGTAGTCAAAGATTGCCATAATGAAAAGACTGGATCCCATTCGCAACTATTTTTTCCCATTTGGGTTTCAGTGTAAAACTTTGGAGTTCATTGGTGACTGGTTGTGTTTGATTTCATTATGTGGGGTTTTAGTTTGTTGTTTAATTCATTTATGAGATGAGAACTGGATTCCCATGTATTTATCTTAATTGTTGCTTGTAATTGGATTTCAATGTAAATGAAGAACCACATCCACTCTCCAACGTCCATTGTCCATTTTTTTTGTCGAAGTTAAAGACGAATGGTTGTCAAAATTTGTTGTTGGTCGAATTTATATTGTCTGCGAATCTAATCAAATTGTTAAGGCCTTTTTATCTATCAGTATCGTAATTCTCTCTAATTGAGCAGTTAAATTGTTTGTTGGTTAATTAACTTCAATTGTCAATCGACTTAGATTCCTCTAGTTGACTTGAATGTTGGTGGGGCGAATTATCTAGTGTTGGGGTGACCAAATTAAATTCCAAGTCGAGTCTAAGTCTATTGGGCAAAATTATGACACCTAGGACATTTTTTTATTGACACAAGCCATTTATCTTCATGCCTGGGTGAGTTTTCATCACCCCAGAGGCATTTTATTCCATTCCTAATCGATGACACATTCCCCTGGTCAATGGTATCCCTCTCCAAGTCAAATAGAGCATGCAAGTCGATTTTATTTGATAGGTCTGACTTATTTCTTGTTATTGGTCGAATTTATTGGTGGAGTTGGTTGTTTACCTATGTGGTCGGCTTAGTTCCTTTGCTAAGTCGATTTGCATTGCTAGTCGGCTTGTATTATAGTCTGGGTCGCCTTTTATGTCCCTCATCGACTCAACTACTTGTCAGTCGGGTTAATTCCATTGTTGGTCGACTTGACTTTCGATGGGTCGGAGTTACTTTGTTGGTCGACTTACTTTTGATCGGGGTGAGCCACAACATTGAATGGGAAAATTCATACTTCCATGGGTGTATTTAGAAGCTCTCAAGCATAATTAGAAGTTGATTGGGCATTTTTAAATGATGTTGGATGGATTTTGACTTGTTGGGTAGTTTTGGATGTCATTGGTCGAGTTTAGAAGTTGATGGGCAAATTTAAATATTGTCAGACATGTTTAGATGTTGCTCGAACATCTTTAGAAGTTGTTGGGTGAATTTAAAAGCTTTTGGACGCATCTAAAGGTTGTTTGGGCGTTTTTAGATGGTGTGAGTTGCACAATTCGCCCTTCAGTCGGTTTTTTTCACCATTGGTTACCAATTTCGCCCTCTTAACAATTATCTCCATTGTCAGTCGACCAAGTTGTCTATTGAGTAGTTTGTCTTACCGTCGATTAATTCGTTTCGTCGGGCTATCTTTTGATCGACTCATTTATCTTGGAGAGCATGGTCTTGGTGATTTATTTATGAGAATAATTACAAGCCATTGGACAATAGCTTATTAATTGTGGAGACATGAGATTCACCGATTCATAGAGAACATAACATTTACTACTACATTGACAGTTGGTGTCCTGTGTGAATACAAGCTTGAGAACAAAGGGGTCACCAGTTGGTTGTAGTGTGCAGGGTAAAAGCAGGGTAAGGGCTTGCAACATACATAGAAGAGAGATTATGGAGCAACACAGAGGAACAAAGGCCAAGTGGTTTTTGTGTAGACAAAGCTTTATAGATAAGACTAAGATAGAGATCAGAAATCAAATTTTTGCATAGTATCCATGTTGGTGAACCGAGTGGGCTATAAGCCTCTCGTTTACGGATTATACTCCATATGTGGATGTGCTCAAAAAATAGCATAGGAGTATGCATAAAAATACCTCCTCAATAAAGTGGCATAGAGATGTGTGCAATCAAGCTCCTTAAGTGGACATCCTCCTCATCACCATGAAAAGAGTGTGAATAAGGCCTCAATAGATGGAGCACTCAACATGAGTGGACCATACAATTTTTTCTCAAATTTACAAAGTGTATGTTTCATGAAGCCAACCATGTGAAAAGTGAAGCTCTCCTCAAAGATAAGTGTGAAAACAATTCTAAGTTTACTTCAAAACCTAGGTCACTCCATCAAGACATAAAAATTTAGCATACATGCAATCTATGTGGCAAGAAGGTGGGTTCTCCATGAAAGTTGTTGTCTATCTCATTAAGCACCATCACATGAATATAATAGACATATCAAATATTAGGGTGCTCCTACACAAGACTCATATCTTATCAATCCATATAAATATACAAGGAACAATACCATGAAGCAAGGAACTAGCGTCGTCATTGAGCAATTTGATCCAAAGGCATCAAGATAGCCAATAGATGGGCCACCCACCAATTTCATATCATAACACTAAGGAGCATGTTATCACTATCCATCCAAGCATCAATTGTAGCCATGAAGAGAACTATGCATTGAGATAAGCCACCACACAAACCATTGAACCAACATGTAGCATCCCATGCATCACCATGGAGTAAGAAGACCCACAATTGTCAAAATGAAGAATCCTCGAGCAAAAAGAAGATGTATACGCTAGGCCCATCAACATCTCAATATGTCACTCGTGAGAACCATCCATATATGTGATGAAGATCACACATGTTAACTCTCACATGCAATATGAAGAGTAACATGGCCCTCCTTCAAGGACCTTATCTTAGTCCTCATCACATGTCAAAATTACCATGAAGAATCCCTTAACATAGTTTTAGTTCCATAACTCCTTTGGCTTNTTTTTCTCAAATTTACAAAGTGTATGTTTCATGAAGCCAACCATGTGAAAAGTGAAGCTCTCCTCAAAGATAAGTGTGAAAACAATTCTAAGTTTACTTCAAAACCTAGGTCACTCCATCAAGACATAAAAATTTAGCATACATGCAATCTATGTGGCAAGAAGGTGGGTTCTCCATGAAAGTTGTTGTCTATCTCATTAAGCACCATCACATGAATATAATAGACATATCAAATATTAGGGTGCTCCTACACAAGACTCATATCTTATCAATCCATATAAATATACAAGGAACAATACCATGAAGCAAGGAACTAGCGTCGTCATTGAGCAATTTGATCCAAAGGCATCAAGATAGCCAATAGATGGGCCACCCACCAATTTCATATCATAACACTAAGGAGCATGTTATCACTATCCATCCAAGCATCAATTGTAGCCATGAAGAGAACTATGCATTGAGATAAGCCACCACACAAACCATTGAACCAACATGTAGCATCCCATGCATCACCATGGAGTAAGAAGACCCACAATTGTCAAAATGAAGAATCCTCGAGCAAAAAGAAGATGTATACGCTAGGCCCATCAACATCTCAATATGTCACTCGTGAGAACCATCCATATATGTGATGAAGATCACACATGTTAACTCTCACATGCAATATGAAGAGTAACATGGCCCTCCTTCAAGGACCTTATCTTAGTCCTCATCACATGTCAAAATTACCATGAAGAATCCCTTAACATAGTTTTAGTTCCATAACTCCTTTGGCTTTCCAAATACATGTCACCTATAAATTCATTCTATGTTCACATTGTAAGATTCTCATAATTTGGGAAATTAATGTTTTTTAGGGCCAAAACTCATGGCTAAAAGACATGAGAGAACAACAATCAAGGTAAAGATCTAAAGTACAATAAGTTATTCCATCTTTATATTTGGAGTTAAACTTGTGTATTCACTTGAATGGTAAGCCAGGTAGTTATTATTAGAATGATAAGTTGGGGTTAATTCCTACGAGGAAATTTGATTTGAATTTCAAATTTTGTAGGTAGTTTTTTTTGCTTACAAATTTCAATATAGGTAATTAAAGAAGTAATTCTTATTAGTCCCTGCCGAAGGCGTAGAGGGACTATAACGATCGATAATTCGTTGAATTCATATTAATATGTCCTTTGACTATAAATTTTTGCATTATCTATATTGTTCGTACTATAAAAGTAAAAACATTATTTTATATAATAATAAAAATAAATAAATAAATAACTTAATGTCATCGTCTCATTGGAGAATATATCTGAGGTCTTATTGCCAGCTTCATTGTTCCCAATGTTGTAAATGTGTAGATATCCAAAGTTTTGAGCTTAAACGCTACTTTTTAATTTTTATCACATTTTTACTGAAATGTTTACAAACCGAAAGTTATGAGCATGGACGATGTTTTTTAATGTTTTTTTATTATTGGTCCCTGCCGAATGCGTAGAGGGACTAAGTGATCGCATATTAATATGTCATTTTACTATGATTATTATTATTATTATTATTAGTCCTTTGTATTTGTATTTAAATTTTTGCATACCAAAGGTTTAGATCATTAACACTTTTTTTGAGGTGCTTGAATAGGCCTGACAACTTAAATGTTTACATAGAGCGAGGTCCTGAAACATGCCTGACAGCTTAAATATTTTCATATCGTGAGGCCCTTAGACAGCATGATAGCCTTAAATGTTTACCTAAATAGGCTTCTCATAGTACATTTTTCCTCGAAATTTTCCATACAATGTTGCAATGAATTTCGATAATATTGTCGTCCACTGCTAGTTGAATAGGCATTGTATGTTTTAGACTTCTTCTAGGCTTGGAATGCAATTTGGTCATCATTGAAGCTACATACATTGTTTACTGGTTCGGTGGGTGCTTCTTCTTCGTTGGTTCGTCGGTTGTTTCTTGTTGTTGTTTGGTTCAACTTCGCAAGGTTGGGGACCTGCTCTTGCGGTTGGACCTATTGGTGCTTGTTTCTTGCTTTTGTTTACTTCAACTTTGCAAGGTTAGGGTCCTGCATTCGCAGTTGAATCTGTTTTTTTTTTTTTTAATTTGCGGGGTCCAGGTGTTGCACCCACAATTCGACATGTGCTTTTGTCATTCATTGTTTCGAAGTAAGTTTCGATGCCATAATTTCATTTTCTATTCCTTCTTTGTTGTTCAGTGTTTGCAATTTGCAAGTAAGAATATTTGCTTATTTCTACTGGCATGCTCATCATATGTTTCTGGTTCCTTCTGTGCTTCGGCTACAGTTTGGTAGTCGTTGGAGATACATATGTTGTTTACTCGTTCGGTGGTTGTTGCTTGTTCGTTGGTTCATTAGTTTGTCGATTGCTACTTGTTGTTGTTTGGCTCAAGTTTACGAGTTTGGGGCCCTCGGGCTGCCGTTGGGCATGTTCATGCTTTCTTGTTGGTTTGTTGCTTGTTGTTTTCTTCTGTTTGCTTCGGCTTTGCAGAGTTGGGGTCCTGCGCCAATAGTTGGAGCTATTTTTATTTTTTTTTGGCGCTTTGTGGTGTTTAGGTCCTACACCCGCGAGTGGACCTACGGTTCTGTTGTTTGTCGTGTCTGGCGAAGTTGATATCTGGCACCTATTCTGTGTCCGCCTGTTCTGTTGTAAAATTTTGTTGATACTTCAGTGTTGACATGATAGAAAACAATGGCATAAGAAATAATTGGACAACTACATGTGCAATTACAATATCTGTTGTTTTTTTGTTAAAATAAAACAAGTGCCAAACGCACTTATTAACCATATATGGTGAAATGTGCCCATATCACAATACAACCTCTTTATCCTCTACACATACTGTTGTGTCCACGATACAATTTGTCTTCTACTTGAGATATGATATGTACACCAAAGATACTGCAAAATTATATTTCCATGTCTAGAAGCATATCTGGATACTTTGCCATAGAAAACCAAAATCATTTAGCTATGGCCATGCAATTTCTTAATATTTGGTGGCTTGTAATATATTTTGGGCAGGAAAAAACTTTATATATTTACAACCATGGATGGAGAAAAGCAAAGGTTCATGTTTCTAACTATCTTTTGTTCTATTCGTTGATACTCATTTATTGTATGTACATATTACTTGTTCTCTGTTGCATACCAGCTTCCTTTCATGTTCATTGTATTTTGTGCATTCCCACATTCAAAAAAACAGAATAGTTGGAGAAAACGAAGGAGTCTTAACTGCAGCGGTGGATGAGGAGATAGAAAGGTACATGCTTGTATTGTTATTTCATATTCCATTGTTTTGTATTTCATTTATTATCTGTATATGTGTTCACCTAGTTTATTGTATGTAGATATTGCGTACCTTCCTACATAATAACTTATCTTCGTGTTCTTTGTATTTCCTGTGCTGCTACATTGAAAAATTTTGAACTATGTTTATTTTATTTTTACATGTCTTCTTGCATACTAACTTCTTTCATGTCCATTGTATTTTTCCTGCATTGATACATTTAAACAAACAAAGTGGCTGAAGAGGACGATGGACTCTTTGGCGCGAATGTAACAGAGAAGTTACAAAGGTGCATACCTGTACTCTTATTTCATATTCCATTGTTTAGTATTTCATTTATAGTCTGTGTATTTGTTCTACTGCTTTGCACCTTTTTTTGTTGTATGTATATACTACGTATATTTCTGCTTATTCTCATGTGAATTGTATTCTCTTTGCTACTACATTGAAATAAATAGAATTGTATTTCTTTCTTTTACTTGTCTTTATACATACTAACTTGCCCTCATGTCCATTGTATGTTCGGCGTTGCTACCTTGAAAGAAACAGATTGGTTGGACAGGAAGATGAATTCTTATATGCGACAACAGAGGGGTCTGTGGTACAATCTTCAAAAAGGTATACCAATTGTGCTAGTAAATTAAACATACAAAACGGGTGGGGGCATATAATATTGGACTAGAAAATGATGATTTGGAAATAATGGGCCTTTGTGCCCTCCCCATTTCTAATTTTTCCATTTTCTATTATCTCTTTTGCTTTCTGATTGCTTTGATTAGTCGTCTTTCCGAAAATGCCTTGGTGCTTGGGTTGGCGGAATCACGGGTTCACATTTATGGTCATGCTTCTACCTTATTCCATACTTACCCACTTCATCGATTGCGGGTTCCCGGGCTGGCGGGTTCAATATAACGCCTCTGGCTTCAGAGGTTTCGCAATATACAGATTGGTCGTCGTACCTCGCCATCACGCCCTATTTACTGTTACACATTTTTCCAGTCAAAAAATCCAAGGCATACAATTTAACCCTCGGGTCCTCATGTTTCCTAAGTATCCCTTGACACCCTATTTCTTATTCCATCTCCTTCGACCCTGCATGTGACATTGAGAACAATTATGGACAATATACAATGCATATGCTTGTTTGGTCCTTCTGATGTTCATCTACACATGCTTGCATCAGAAAAAGTTGGACTAGTGACATGGCCATGAGTAGTCAATCATCCCAAACAGCAGCAGACCGACAAGGCCAAAGGTAAAGATGCATACATTTTGTTCCTCATATGTTTACCAAACAAATATCCTCAACTATTTATTCATCTATGGCATGGTGAATATGTTGATGTCATCTGCAACACATACTTTTCAGTTCACAAGAAGTATCAACAAGTGCAAGTGAGACGCCGAACATAGCACAGGTTCCGCAGACTCAGAGGTCTGGTTGAAAAACTTTGGCTCCATAGTTCATCCAAGCTCTGCATCTACTTATAAATTTTTGCCAGAAAAAAATGAAAACAAAAAAATAATGCACACTACCATTCACATTAATTTTCCTATTCAAAAAATGTCACTAGGTCTAAACTTGCAACACCCAAAATACTATCAATAGAGGGCTTGAACAGTTGTCAAACTGGACAACTGTTCATCGGGGACATAATGGTCGTCTATAGCACCTACTTGGACAAAGCAAACAAAACTAGATCCATTATGTGTGCTGACATGACAAACAAGGAGGCCCTGATGACAGTCACACTAACTATTCCCACACAACTTGTCTAAAAACATGCAGAAAAGATATTGCCAGGTGATGGGATGTCCATTACAAATTTTAATATATTGCCCAAAACAGTCTATGATCATGGTGATTGTGATCGGATTATATCGCTCAACGAAACAAGTATTGTGGAAAAAATTCCCGCTATTTGTTCAGAATATTGTTTCTTCCCATACACAACTATCATCCAACTTGCACAGCGCAATGACATTTACCCAATCGGAACCATAGGCGCAGTTGTCACACTGGCGAGAAAACTTGGCTTGCAACACATTCTCCATATAAAAGATGGAGACTCAGACAACAACAAGGCAATGGTACCATTCTCCATATCCAGTTTTGTCCTTTACTTTCACATGTCCATGTATCTCGATTAAGTTACACAAATATTGCATTGTTCCATGTTGCAGCTGCAATTGTTCGACACCTATTCAAATTTGTTTTCATCAATGGAACAACAATTATATAAAGTGCAATTTCCACTTATTTTCTTCAAAAATATAACAAAGAAAATAGATGTTAAAGAAAGGATCTTTCACACAACCCAAGCAACATTTGTAACAGAATTGCAAGCAAACATAGTACAGGATCTCAAGAAACTAACTAGCTCTACAACTGTTGTGCGTATACATCTACAAATTCATCCTCACTTTTCTCATACAAATTGCCTTCACCAAATTTCTACAGTTTTTTTGTTTTTTTTTGTGTGTGCAGTTGTATATTATATTGTTCAATATATTAACTGCTATAATCACGTTTCCAGGTTGAAGGTGTTTTGGTTGCTGTGAATGCATACTTGACCCCCTTTGAGCCTGTATGTGCGAAATGAAACTCTCTTTCTTTTGCTTCTACTTTCATAAGTGATGATACAATTGATTGTCTGCGATGCAGTAAAAAATGTCCTTACATATATAGACATTGCCTCAATGCTGCCATCTGAACCGTGGGCAACACAATCGTACATTGTACAATTAGACAGCCACTATTACAAGATGTGCTTCCTAGGTTAGCAGAATTGTCATATGAAGCATACCTACAGAAAAAAGCAAACAGTGTCTACATGTTGCGCAATTATCGGATACATAGCAAATTTACCTTAAATGTGGACAATGCAATATTGCATATCGGCTGAAAAAATAATAAATAAATTCATATCAAGCTTTGGAAGGAAACGAAAATATCTCATGTGTGTCTGTAATTTTTATTCAACACCCAAATGAATGTTCATCATACTCGAGTTCTCCAGAGTTTACATCTATATAGCTGTAAAATTCTCTTTCCAGAGATTTTGTCTCTTCTTGTGCACTTGAAACAAAAAGGAGAATCTAACTACAAATGCAATCTCCCAGTAAGAATTTTGCATATTTGTTGTGATGTGCAAGTTATAAAAAAAAAATGGTGACTGGTTGTGTCTTTGTTGGAGGAGTCTACACGTTTTTGGGTGCCCAAATTGGACAATTGTTTTCCAGCTATATAGCCATGGCAGGATTTCTACATTTTTTTTGGGTACCCGTATAAAAAAAAAGTTAGTCTCCAACTATACATTTATGGTATCGTATCTGCATTTTCTCAATGCCCTAATTGGAAAAAAAAGACTCAGCGTGGATTGAAACATGAGCTTGAAATTTTCAGAACTCTATATAGAGATTGGGGAGTTCAAGCATTGGAATTCATACAGGCAGGTGCAGTTGTTGGTGATGTACACGCGCATAAGATTGTTCAGTCCATAAATGGGAAGCATGAGCGCAAACCCCATAAAAGGTATCCAACTGTAAATAACTCATGCCCATCCTTTGAATCGTCGAAATAGCTTGCTCCTCTAGGCATAACCATCAAGCATTTCCAATAATATTGGAAATTTGGCATTGTTAAAACTAGTAGTGATAGACCATGGCACTATCAGAAGAAAATGTCCATAATGTTCTTACTTAATGGTAAAATAGTAATTGTAAACTTCCTTGTTCCCCATTTTGAGGTCTGGTTATAGCTAGCGTACATGTTGGATTACTTAGAGGGGGGGGTGAATCAGTAATAGAGCAATTTAATCCTTTTTTAACCATATAATCCAAGTGTTATATCAATGAAGCATTATCATCCAATAACTGCAAAGTAAATAAGCAATGAACAAATGAACAAACATACACATACATAGTACACCATTGTTTTACGTAGAAACCCAAATCGGGAGAAAACCATAGAATGTTTTTTCTTATATGTCTTGAAGAATTACATTCATTGGAAGCACCAACTTCCTTTGTTTTCCAGCTGCAACTGGAAGG
>SNQJ01S0029370.1:138445-169593 GCA_010110895.2 Picea sitchensis | reverse complement strand
TCGCATTCCCATAATTTTCAACCCCATCACTTTCAGTGTGACCTATGCCTTCTGTGGGTGGACATGACCAAATTTGATTGCTTGGATCCCATTGTTTGGGTCACTCAAATGGAACATTATTTCTCTTTGTATGGCATTAAAGATGACTTGGTCAAACTTCGATATGGTGTTCTCCATCTAGATCAAGAACGTTGGCAATGGTGGCAATGGAGAAAAACTGTCTGTCAAGGGTATATTGCTTGGAAACACTTTGTGGTAGATATTTATGAATGATTTGACCTGACACCAATGATTTAGGTCGTTTGAAAAAGTTGAAACAATCTGGAAGAGTGGAAGAATTTATAGTTTCTTTTGAGCGACTGGATTTTCGTACAGAGGGCATGTCTGATGCTTTTTTCCGAGAATGTTTTATCAGTGGCCTCAAGGATGAGATTCATACCCATGTCCTCATGGCTCGACCTCAGATTTGGGTGGAGGCTACTAAAAGAGCTAAGGAATCACAACAACTTGTCTCTTCTCAAAACTGGAAACCCTCCTTTATTTCATGCACTAAACCAGTAAATTCCACTCCTCCTTCTGCTCCACTAAAGATCCAAAAATTGACCAGGGATGAAATGGATGAACACCAACTCAAAGGGCTTTGTTATAATTGTGATGAAAAATATTTTCTGGGCCACAAGTGTAAGGAACAAAATCTTTTTATGTCCATCTCAGAGGATGTTTCATAAGAGGATGTTGAAACTCCCCTTGTGTCTGAGTCACTTGAACCCACTGACATAAACCCTCCCTCAAACCCTCCCGAAGTAGAACTAGTCATTTCCCTAAATTATCTCATTGTCTTCTCTACTCCCCAAACCCTCAATCTAATTGGTTACATCAAGCATAGGAAGGTCATCATTCTTGTTGATAGTGGAAGCAACCAGAAATTTATTCATCACCGCATTGCCCAAGAAACTCATTGTTATATCCATGCAGTCAATAATTTCCAAATCATGATTTCTAATGGAGGCTCCATGAAATGTGGAGGGTGTTGGGAAAATGTGTGTCTCCAAATTGGTGACTACCACCTGAAATCTCATATGTTTGCTATCGACATGGGCGTTTGTGACATTGTGTTGGGTGCAGACTGACTAAGTACTTTGGGTCCCATTCTCATGGATTTTAGGGAATTAACCATGCAATTTGACCAAGAGGGCCAAAAATATAAGTTCCAAGGCATCACCCTTGGTTCACCTAAGATCATTAGTTCCCATCGCATAGAAAAAATGCTCAAAAAAGGTCATTTTGGCGTTATTTCCCAACTCCATGCATACAAGCAACTGAGACACCCTATGTGCCACAAGACTTCCAATCCATCCTCTCTAAACATCAAGTGGTATTTTCCACTCCCCGAGGACTCCCTCCTTCCCGTGGTTTTCATGATCATTCCATTCCCCTTGTACCCAGAATCCTTCCTCCCAATATTCGTCCCTATTGTCACCCCTTTTCCCAAAAAAATGAAATTGAGAAAATGGTTCAAGAACTGGTTAACGCAAGTGTTATCCAGCTTAGAATGAGCCCCTACGCTTCTCATGTGGTCATGGTCATGAAGAAAGAAGGTTCTTGGTGCATGTGTCTTGACTTATGCGCCCAAAACAAACTCACCATTAACGACAAATTTCCCATTCTTGTCATTGATGATCTCTTGGATGAATTGAGTGGAGACCGGTTCTTTACTAAACTTGATCTTCGTTTTGTCCACTACCAGATCCATATGAAATAGGCAGACATTCCTAATACTTCCTTTATAACTCATGAGGGCCAATATGATTTTTTGGTCATTCCCTTTGGCTTTTGTAATGCCCCCTCCACCTTCCAAAGCCTCATGAATCATGTCTTTCATCCTTTTCTCCATCATTTTGTATTAGTTTTCTTTGATGATATCCTCATCTATAGAAAAACCTCGACAGACCATCTTGCTCATGTGGGATGAGTTCTCCATCTACTCTCTCAACACCAACTTTTCCTGAAACAATCTAAATTTTCTTTTCGCACCTCAGAAGTCGAGTACTTGGGTCATCTTGTTGGCAAGGATGATGTCATTGTGGATCCTAAAAATATTGAAGCTATGCAAGACTGGCCTCACCCAAAGATTCTCAAAATCTTGCGTGGATTTCTGGGCTTAGCAGGTTATTATCACAAGTTTGTTAAGAATTATGGAAAGATTGTGACACCTCTCACTGCACTCCTTAAAAAGAATTCTCACTTGGATTCCAACAGTTGCTCAGGATTTTCAATCCTTGAATATGACCATGTGCACCACTCCAGTCCTGGCCCTTCCTGATTTCAAAAAGACCTTTTTCCTGGAATGTGATGCTTCAAGGAAAGGTATTGGCATTGTCCTTATGCAAGAGGGTCGACCTTTGGCCTTTACCAGCAAACAACTGTCTAAATGAAATTTGGGCAAATCAATATATGAAAATGAAATGTTGGATATTCTGCATGCCATTGATTTGTGCCGCTCTTATCTATTGGGGCAGTACTTCCAAATTAAGACATATCATCAAAGCCTCAAGTATTTTCTGGAACAATGCATTTCCTCCCTAGAGTGACAAAAATGGGTGACTAAGCTCTTTGGATATGATTATGAGATCATTTACGAGAAAGGAAAAGACAATGTGGTTGCGGATGCACTTTCCTGAAAATATGAAGATGAAGGTGTTATACATCAAAATTACTCACTTCAATATCGTCGCAAGTGTCATCATTACCAGTGTTGTAAGTGTCTCATATTGACCACAAGTGTTTCAAGTGTAACAAACATCATATTTCCATCTTGCCTATGTTGTGCCTCTAACGACATCATAAATACACTTAAGACACCTCAAAGACTAGAAGAGAAATTAGTTGATAGGGAGTACAAATCTTTTGCCACTGAAAGAACCACTAAAAAATGGATTTTGGAGAGGAGCTCTCCCCTACCCACTATTAGGGACTGCTGGCACTCCCTGAGACTCTTTGGGGGAGTTTTTGAGCGCTCTGTGCACCCTTTTGGGGGAGTTCTACCCTTTTCTGAGCAAGTTTTAGTTTTGTTGAGACAAATTAGGGAAGAATCCCTCAATTCCTGAAGGTGGTTGGATTCAAATAGATGGTCAAGGCATGATCTTAGGGAAGATCCTCAACTGAAGGATAGGAATCCTCAACTTATCCCAAATGTCTCTCAAGTGGTTGGACCTCTCCAAGGTTATATAAGGAGGCCTTCTCATGGTGAAAGGGGAACAAGAGACTAGAGATTGATACCAAACTTATGATCCTATAAGTGGTATGTACATGAGTGAGATGTCATAAAAAAAATCAGTGTAGATTACTTGAGCAAAGGGGTTGGACAACGAGAACTGGAATAACATGTTGCACCTTCATCAAAAGATTGTAATTAGTTTTACTTGTTCTCATTAATAATCAATGCTTGGCCTGTTTCTTTCAAACTTATGTTTGTTCCATATGAGTTTGTCTGCAATCGATGGATCTATATTTGAGCTAATCTGAGTAGAGTAGGAAGTCCATTGTATCTTTGTTTGTCCTACAGGACCTATCATGGAGCTCAGGATCGAATCTCAACCAGGATTTTTCAAGGACAAACATCGCTAATAAGGTACATATCTTTCTCTTTCTCTTTCATTTATTAGCTTGATTAGATCTAAAAGGAAGTTAGTGTCCATGTTAAGAACTTTTCTGTCTTGGCCATAGGAGTCTAGAGAACAAGAGGGAATCCACTTTTCCGCAGGGGGATTCACCTACAACAGAAGGTTCCCTTTTTTCTCTCTCCTTCATTGTACCATATTGGCTCCAATTCATTCGCCAGGAATGGCTACATAATCCCAAAAGTTCGCATATGATACAACAATTGCAGTCCAATTCTCCAGTTTTCCTAGGGTACTCTTGGCTCCATGATGAGATTCGATACAAAGGTTGTTTGTATTTAAGTAAAAAGTCAAAACTTGAATTCACGGTACTTTTTGAGCTTCATGCTACACCCACAGCTAGGCACTCTGGGTTTACCAAAACCTATGAAAAGGTCAAACATTGTTTCTTCTAGGACGGTATGAATAAGATATTCATAATTTTGTGGTTGAATGTGATGTGTGTCAACACAACAAGGGAGGAACAATCAAATCTCCTGGCACACTACAACCGCTTCTGATTCCACCTGCTATTTGGAGGGATATCTCTATGGATTTTATTACGGGCTTACCTAAATCGGGAAATAAATCAGTCATCATGGTGGTAGTTGATCGCCTTTCCAGGTATGCTCATTTTTTTGCTCTTCAACACCCATTTACATCATCCATTGTGGCTCAAATTTTCATGGATCAAGGCTTCAAGCTTCATGGCATGCTGCATTCTATTGTTTCTGATCACAACCCAACTTTCACCAACAATTTTTGGCAAGAACTGTTCAAGCTACAAGGCACCCAATTGCATCTCAACACAACTTTTCATCCCCGGACGGATGGTCAAACTGAAGTTGTCAACAAGTGTTTGGAAACATTTCTGAGGTGTTTTGCATCGGAAAATCAAAATCAGTGGGCTCAATGGTTACCGCTAGCTAAATTGTGGTACATCACTTCATACCATATAGCTACCTTCATGACTCCTTTTGAAGCAGTATATGAACAAAATCCACCTTCAGTTCTCTCATATTTACCAGGTATATCGAAGGTCCAGGCGGTTGACCAAACGCTTACAGTTCGAGAGGCTATTCTTCGTACCATCAAAGAGAATTTGGTCATGGCCCATAATCACATGAAGCAACAAGCAGATCAAGGTCACTCTGAACGTCAATTTGGAAAAGGGGATCAGGTGTTTCTTCGACTGCAACCTTACAAGAAAAAATCCCTCAAGGCTGACCATTGTCATAATCTTACACCCAAATTTTATGGTATTTATACCGTTCTCAAGCATGTGGAATAGGTGACCTATCAGTTACCTTTGCCCAGTCATTCTAAGCTACATCCTTTTTTTCATGTTTCATGCTTAAAGAAGGTGATTGGAACTAAGTGCCAAAATCAAACCAACCTTCCTGATTTGGACGAAGAAGGATCCATTTGGCTATATCCACAAGTAGTTTGGACCAACGTGAGCATTGCCTGCATCAATGAACCATCAAGGAAGTGTTAGTACAGTGGAAAGATACACCTCCAATAGATGCCACTTGGGAACCAACTACCATTCTACAACAATTTCCACATCTCAAGCCTTGAGGACAAGGATGTTTTTAAGGGGGACGACATGTTAGGGACCTAACCCCTCACGTAGGTAGAACAATATATTCTGATGTAATAAAGGTCAATATTAATAAGGCCTTGCAATAAAGTAGAATAAGTTGAATGTAAGAAGACCTAATAGAAGCTTCTGCTTCTAGAAGGATATTCCTCTAGATGGTTCTCTTGATAGACATATTTAGTATAAATAGGAGTCGAGGGTATGAGAACCCTAGCTTGGATATTTTTGTAATAGAGCTCTTCTCGACTGGAAGTTTCCCCCTCGAAGAGGCAAGTGAACATTTCTCTTAGTAATCAAAGTGTTATTTCTGGTGTTATTTTGGTTTCATATCGGTCTTATTATGGTGTTGTTTTGGTTATATCGTTGTTCATCTGCCATTTCTAGTATTTTATTTATCTTCTGCATATTTTTTATATCTGGAATATTATAGAAATGGATGTTGACCCCTATATTATACTCAGAAGAGTACAAAGGCAGCTGGGAGGATTAAATATTGATAATCAAGGAGCTTCCAGTTCAAGAAGGAACGAATAATGAAAGCCTCGAGTGGCTCAGAATAAAATGGTGGGAGGAGGATTTTTCAAGGGAACCATACCTGACATGAAGGTTGACCCTTGGTGGCACAAGAAACTAAGAAAGGGATTGAAATTGCACAAATGAATAGAAGTATCAAACAAATGAAGAACGAGATAATCAGACTAAGAAGGGGAGCTAATTACATGCCAAACCCAAGAATGTCAATCCCCGAGAAAAGGAAGAACCCTCCCCTAGAAAACAGAGTGAGGTTTGACAACATAGATAGCCCACAAAGAACAAGGGTTCCTAGACAAACTACTCCAATTGCGGTTGTTCTGGATGATGTCTATGACAAGCAATTAATTGAGCAATAAAATTATTGCTCACCTGATGAAAGCTTCGAAAATGTGCAAATGGATGGATGTGAGATGTCCATGTATATATTTTGAGAAGGAAACAACGATCCTAAATCACAATAAAATTTTGCTCAGACAAGAGGATTTGTAAATAGACCAAAAAATAAAGGTGACTCTAACAAGGAAAAAGAAAAAGAAAAGGAAAAAGAAAAAATAAATGAAAAAGTGTCGAATGAGAAAGTGACGGATGGAAGTGAAACTAAAAGGAAATATCTGGCGTCAAACTCCACTCAAATGACATATAATGTCATGGAGGACCTAAGTAAATTATGGATAAATTTTCCCTTTACGGAAGTGGTGAAGATTCCCCAACAAGGACATAACATTTTGAAGTTGTAGGATAATCCAATATCTAAAAGAGCTGAAGTTGTCATTACCAGTCCAAAACAGATCCAGAGCCCATCAACTTCCAAGATGAGAGGTAAAATTCCGCCCTTCTACATTTCAATTGAAAATCATGATATTGCTTTACATAATTGTTTAGTTGACATTGGAATGACAAATAATATAATGCGCTTGTGGTCATGGAGGCATTGGGCATGAGTTTCACTAAGTATTATGAAACTGGTGAAAGCATATATGCAATTGATTCTAGAAAAGTGTCATCTTATAGAGAAATCAAGGAATTTTACGCTTGGATTACAAAATCTCTCCATATCATTACAGTTTTCAAGATTATTGTGGTATATCTTCCCCCAGCCTATGGAGTTGTGAAGGGAATATATTGGGCATCCACGATTAGTGGATATATAATGAAAAATGGAAGTTGTATGATTCTACCAGGAAAACAAGGAGTAATGATTAAAGTACCCTGTGAACCTAGAAAACCCTTCTCTTTCAAGAAGAAGGACAATGAATTGATGAAGGATTACATAGATGCCAGAATTGGAAACTATGTTATCCTAGACATGGATCATAACAAAATCCTAGAGAAAGTTAAAGACGTTGCGAATCAAGAGTGTTTGTTTGAAGGCTACTGGAGGATGTCATTCGATGGAGCTTGTTCAAAATATGGAATGGAGTTGGAATTTTCCTCTTGATCCCAAATATGATTATGCATCCACATGCTATAAGACTAGAGTTTTCATTCACAAATAACGAGGAAGAATATGAATCTTTGTTCCAGGGGATGATCCTTGCATAGGAAATGAAAATAGAAAATCTCATTGTAACTCATGACTCAGAGTTGGTTATCAATCAAGTTACCCAGATGTATAAAATAAAAAAGGAAATACTTAAGTTATATTTCAAAAGAGTTAATGAACTGATGGAATCTTTAAGTTCCTTCAACATTTGTTTCATTCCAAGGGACAAGAATCAAAAGGAATATTTATTATCCTTGGAGGCCTCATTTTCAAACCCAGACGATGTCCAAAGAAAAACATATTTCCAAGTAGAAAGAGTTTTCCGACCATCCGTACTTGATAACATTGAATACTTGCAAGTATTTGAGAAAGATGAACAACTGAATTTTTTTTTGTTAAATAATGATGATGATGATGAAGACAATATCTCATATCATGTCCCCAAAGATGGTATACAATATTAATCTCTTTTTATGAAAGATGATCATGCTATGAATCTCCTTGAATAAGTTCCAGTTCAAAAAGTACAAGAAATGAGAAAAGTCAATGTTGGAACTGACAATTCCCAGAAATATGTCAACTTGAGAGTTGATTGCACTACTAAAGAGGTTGACCAATATATTTCCTTATTCAAGGAATATATTGATGTGTTCTCTTGGACCTATGATGATTTGAAAGATTATGATAAAATTGCATTCCAGCATATCATTCCTTTGAGGGAAGAAGTGAAACCCATGAAACAAAAAATAAGGATGATGAATCCCAAGATGAAACCTCTGGTAAAGATCAAATTGGAGAAGTTGAACAAGGCAATGATCATTTATCCCATTAGACATTCATACTAGATTTCAAATCCAGTGATTGTAAGAAAAAAGACCAGGGAAATCCGGATGTGTCTTGACTTTAGAGACCTTAACAAAGAAAGCATAAAGGATAATTTTCCTTTTCCTAACATGGAGTTTATTCTACAACAAGTTACTGGATTAGACTGCATGTCCATGTTGGACGGTTTCTCTAGAAATAACTAGGTATTGGTGGCCGAGGAAGATAGGGAAAATACAACATTTATCACACCATGGGAGACATATGCATATGCTAGAATGCCCTTTGGTTTGAAGAATGTTGGAGCCAGACTCCAAAGGTCCATGGATCATGTGTTCAATGAGTTGATAGGAAATTTTATGGAATACTATCAATATGACTTGACACTGCATTCAAAGAAAAGGGAGGATCATATCCATCATTTGAGAAAGGTTTTTGAAAGATGTAGATTATATGGTGTTTCTCTGAATCCAAAGAAATGCTTGTTCACTATGACTCAAGGAAAATGGTTGGGCCATATTGTATGAAAGGAATGGATTTACATAGATCCGAAAAGAGTTAAAGAAATAAATGATCTCAACCCCCTGACATCCAAGAAGGGAGTCTAGTCATTCTTCGAAAAAATAAATTTTGTGCGAATATTTGTTCTTGACTACGCAAGCATTGTAAAGCCGAACAATTTGTTGTTGAAAAAGGAGCGGAGGTACGAATGGAAAACAAATACTCAAGAGGAATTCAACAATATCAAAGGAGAAATCACCACTGCTCTTGTCCTCATCAGTACATACTTCCAAAGTGACTTCATTATCTATTAATTTTCTACAGTGATAGTTTTTGCATCCGTTCTCACTTAGAAAAACAACAAGGGAAAAGAACTCCCAATAATTTTTATGAGAAAAAACCTGCAGGACTATGATTTGAGGTATTCAGAACTGGAGAAGAAAGCCTTGGCTCTTGTAAAATAAGTAGTGCACTTTTGGACGTTTATATTAAACTTCCATATTATTTCTTATGTTCCCTCATCACCTATGAAGATGCTTCTAAATCAACAGTTGAGAGAAGGAAAATGGGCTAACTGGTTGAAAAAAATACAAGAATATGATATTGATATTAAAAATTTAAAGGAAATCAAAAGAAAAGGTTTATGCAAGCTCATCGCGAATGGGGATTCGGTCGATGGGATGATTTCAATCTCAGATGGAAAACCATTAGCTGATTCATAATGGTATAGAGATATTATATTCTACTTAAGGTCTGAGCAATTTCCTGTCACCATGAATCCCAAAAAGAGAAGGAAATGGAAGATGAAGGCGAGTCAATACGTGTTGATTGTTGACATATTGTTTAGAAGAAATTATGATGGTATACTGCTAAGTTGCATCAATGAAAATAAATCCAAAGAACTAATCAAATAATTCCATGAGGGAATATGTGGTGGACACTTTGGACCTACTACAACCTCCCACAAAATAATCAGAGAATGATTTTATTGGCCATCAATATTCATAGATTCATATTCCACAATAAGGAAGTGTTTGTCATGCCAACAGTTTTCAGGAAAAATGAAGAAATCTGCGATGCCTTTGCAACCCATTGTGGTAGAACAATCGTTTTCCCAATGGGGACTTGATGTTGTTGGGATGATTAATCCAAAGTATAGCAAGGGGTATATGTACATTCTAACGACTACCGATTATTTCACGAAATGGTCAGAAGTGGTGGCATTAAATAAGTTTGATGTTGAAGAACTGATTAAATTCCTCAAAGACAACATTCTGTCGAGATTTGGTGTCCCAGATAAATTTATCACAGGCAATGGTTCGATCTTCATAGGGTCAAAGTTTATGGAGTTTTTTGGACAATATGGAATCATCATGGGTCAATCATCAAATTATTATCCCAAGGTAATGGCATTGTTGAATCCACAAACAAAAAACTTGTGTAGATACTGAAGAAACCGTTGATAGGAACCAAAGGAATTGGCATCTAAAGATGACAGATGCATTATGGGTGAGCAGAGAAACCCCAAAGGATAACACAAGGATGTCTCCATATCTACTGGTTTATGAGAAAGAGGCAAAAATTTTGATTAGCCTTGAGCTCAATGAATTGATTTATGTGGTTAATATCAAAGATACAGAAGACAGTTCACCCATTCAAAGGAGAATCAATCAGTTGTTGAAGTTGGAGGAAGAAAAAATAAAAACATTGAATCAAACTTCTTAGAGGCACCAGAGTGTCAAATGATATTTTGATCATAGCACAACTGTAAATAATTTCTAGAAAGGAGAACTGGTGTTACTTTGGAACAAGGCCAAGGAGAAATCACCCATGCATACAAAGTTTGAAGCACTCTGGATCGGACCATATGTCGTCAAGAAGATCTTGGGATTTAGCTCCTATAATATCCAAGACATGAAGGGTAAAAGGTTGATGTTTCCCGTCAACGGGAAACACTTTAAAGGTTTCTTCTCTTAAGACTTTCTCATTTCTCAATGTACATAATTTTATTTTTTAGTTTGTATATTTTTATTTTGACTCCACATCCCAATGGGCAGAAGCACCTAGTCACGAGAGATTTTGGATTCTTGAAAACCCATAGGGGGTCATCATCCCACAATTGGAGCTTGTTGTTGAGATCAATTCTCGCTTCCAAAATTTCCCTCCCCTTTTCAATTTTCCCAACTTCTTTTCTCCCCTTCTTTTCCCTCTTCTAGACTTACCCTTTTTCTCCTTTTCCTTTTTTTCCCTTCTATTCTCCCTTTCTAGTTCTATATTTAGTCATTTTTTTAGAACGACAGGTTCCCGGGTTGGAGGACTCATGAATCCTCATCTCCAATCCACATTCTCACATATCGAGTCCACTCAACCGCCACATTATCCCATACTTATCCATTTCTGCAATCGCGGGTTCCCGTGTTGGCGGGGTCAAACTCTCATATCCCATGTTCCGTGATATACATTTTGCCTCCAAAATATCCACGATATACATTTTGATCCTCGGAATACCTGAGCTTACAAGAATCTCATTTATCCTATGATGAGTCTTCCCGACTGCCTCACAACACTTAACCATTTTTCGAACTTCTCCATTCGCGGGTTGGCGGTTTCATAAAAGTCTCAAATCCTATAGCACTCTTGTCAATCCCTGCCACCTTCACTCTATTCCCAATGCACATTTAGAATGGTTTAATTCCAATAACTCATTATGCAGGTCCCATAAATATTTTCATTAATAGGTGAAGGGCTCGAGGAAATTCTTCATTAAACCACATTAAAGCATGATTTGCCTAAGACTATATATTATCTCTCAAGCGTCTGTTTCTAATACTATCTGGATACAAAAGAACGCTCTCGTCAACTTATAGAAATAGCATATCGAAAAGAATTATCTGGAGATACCTTGAACATATTTGGACAAGAAGATCATAATTTTAAGTAGTTTAGAGAATACTCTTATTATTCATCCCCTTCTACTCAGAAGGAAGTAATTTGCACGTCCAAAATTGCACACACATGTTGTGTTCTAGAAGTTTTTTACTGCAAGGAATTGGTGTCCTAGTTCATTGTGAAATATATACTGTTAAGCCCTAATATTGGCTCATTACCCATTAATTGAGGCATATTATATTAGTAATGTTATTTTATTTATGTCGGCTTTAGGACATTAGTTGTAATTATACCTCCTAGTCTCCTATATATACCAAGGAGACATTTTCATTTTGAATCATCTTGTACTTGAACATTTAAGTGGGGTAAAAGCATTTTGAATCATCTTGTACTTTATTTTAAATTTGGGGTAAAAGGAGGTTGCCCCCGAAGAGGCTTATTATCCTGAATTATCTCTTTTCAAGGCATTGATTACTTTTCCTCGAGGTTTTTCTATGCTATATTGATGTTTGGTTCTTTAACATATGGTATCGTGAGCTCATTCAGTTTCAAGTATACATTCGAGACACCGTGGAATTTTCGCTATAACTTTTTCTACAACGTTTCGTGTATGGAACCACTCTTTGGAGGGTATGAGTAGACTATCAAGGTACGTTGGGTTCAAAATTCAGCTCCTAAGGCCTTACAATTTCGAAGATAGCTGTACTGCATAAGATAGGGTTCTCGAACTGACCCCGAATGAGTCACGTAATTTTCCCTTAATTTTTTTTTTTTTTTGAATTTTGAATTTAATTATTTGTTTACTTAAAAAAAATATCATGGTACTCGTGGTACAAATTTAATCTTCTGGTTCATTTTACTTTCGGATATACACTTTCAGGTAAGATGTATCTCGACTAGTCCTATCGACTCTAGTCTCAAGAAAGTGTTCCGTAAAACAATCATAAATTTTGCCAGAGTATCCAAATTGAGGGACTAGCTGCATTGATCGTGGACACCAGAGTATTTTGGGTGAGAGCCTGCAACATACTCACCTACAGCGGAATTCTATACAAGTGAGATATCCCGAAAGGCCTAAATCCCATTAAGTCAGAGGAAGTTAACAGAATTCCACTTGCACATCCAATTTGACTTATTGTGGCATTTCAGAAGAAATATCGTGAGAACTACCTAAAATAAAGTTTCATACCCGTATGGGCCAAAACTTGGGAGATGTAACAAAATAAATATCATTTCAGAACCACATCAAAATCAAGACTAAAAGTGATATTTGGCCAACATGCCACCCAAAAGGGACCTCTACACCAAATAAGCCTCCGTGAAACCTAATTACCTTCTTGATGAAGGTGAAGAAATGAGATTACAAATGAACTACAAAAGAAGATGGATCCAATGGAAGCCAAGTTGATACCAAGATGGATTCAATGGAAGCTGTTGTGGATTCAATGAAGCCAAGTTGGATACTAAGATGGATGGCTTAAAAGGAGAACATGGAAGCATTGAGAAATTTCAATAGAGAAGACACCCAAAAGTGAAAAATGCATCCCATGAAATTCATGATCATCACACAAGGAAGGTGTCACAGAATGGAGAAACTCCAACTTTGGTTTGAACAACCACGCTCCTAAGATTGATATGAGGTTTGGTGGCAAGGACCCAATCACATGGATACTCATATGGAGCACCTTGATCTCCATAATGTGCCACATAATAAAAGGTACAAATTGCTTCATATTTAGAACCTAATCAATTTGTTTGCTATCAATGGCTTTGTTCTCAGAAATCACTTGTCACTTGGACAATTTTCACTAAGAAATGATAGCTATCACATTATGAGGATACAATGAGCAATACCTTCTTTAGCCAATTGATAAATCTCAAGCAAGGGTTCAGCTAATTTGTTACCATTGAGAAATTTCAAAGATGAATATAAAGGTAACCGATATTCCCATGAACACTGATTGATGTATTCATAGGAACTTTTAAAGGATAACATTCAACATGAGGTTCGGCTTTGGGAACCCAACTCATTGAGAATGCATTTTACGTGGCAAGAAATGTTGAAAGTAAAATATGGCTATGGCTACTTCGAAGGACTATCCTAACATCTATAGAGAGAACAATGCTCCTTCTCCTAAAACACCAACCTACAAGGTTGACTCCTCAACAATTGAGGAAAGAAAGAAAGGTTTATGCTTTAATTCAAGTATTTAAACTACATGCAGAAAGCAATATATTTCACAAAATTGATCTCCTGCTCAGTATCATCGATCATAATGAAGGAAGAAGATATCCCAAAACAACATTCTGAACTCCATGAAGGCCATTATGAATTTTGGTCATGCCTTGTGGCCTTGGCGCACCTTCCACATTTCCAAGGGTTGATGAATTCCATTTTCAAGCCCTTCCTTCTCGGTAAATTTGTGTTAGTATTTTTGATGATATAATAATCTATAGCAAGTCTTGGGAGGATCATCTACAACATGTTGACAAGGTGCTACAACTACTAAAGGAGAAACAACTATATGCCAAACCATCCAAATTTTTCTTTGGAGTAAAGGAGGTAGAGTATTTGGGTCATATTGTATCTCATGAAGGTGTTAAGGTAGACCCCAATGAAGATTAAGGCCATGATGGACCCGGGCCATTCCCAAAACATTAAGAAATCTTTTAGAGGATTTTTTGGGTTTGACAGTTACTACCGCAATTTTGTTCTACACTATGTAGAAGAATAGAAGCACCTTAATGGCACTAACTAAGAAGGATGCATTTCCATGGACCTCCAAAGAAAACTAAATATTTTGAACAACTTAAATAGGTGATGTGTAAATTCCTTTGTCTTGACCACTCCAAACTTCATACAAAACCTTTATTGTGGAATGTGATGCATCGAAATGGAATTGGTGTTGTCCTAATGCAAGGAAGGCCCTCAGATTTGAAAAGCTCCACTTCTCACTCATGTGGGAAGGGACTTACACAAACCCATTTATGAGAAGGAAATGATGGCAATACTACATGCATTGAAAAATGGCGCCCTTACCTAATAGGTAGGCACTTCCAAGGTCAACAGATCATGATAGTCTTAAATACTTTGAACAAAGACTATCTTTAGAAGAACAACAAAATGGGTAACCAAGATATTGGGCTATGATTTTGAAATCGCCCATAAAAAGGGGAAGAAAAATTTTATGGTATGCACTCTCAAGAAGGGGTGAAGATGTTGAGGCCTTTTTGTGCTATCTTGATCATCCAACCATTGGATAATAGAAGAAGGGATGAAAGGAAAAGAGAAACAAGGGACTCTCATTCAAAGCTTTGTTAGATTCTAAAACTATACATTTAAATGGAAAATGATTTACTATGGTACAAAAGATCACTTATATTTATGTAAGAACTCCCAACTCAAACAAAGGTACTATTGAATTGCACACCTCTCTCCAAAAGAGGAGGGCACTCAATATTTTTTGAAAACCTACCATAGAGTTAAGAAGGATTTTTTGGGATGGCCTTAAAACCACTGTTCAAATGTTTGTGGCAGAAATTTTGGTTTACCAACAAAAGGTGGAGTCACCTACATCTCGTGTCTTTTACAACCACATCCATCCCAACAATGCTGGGAGGAGGTTTCATGGTTTTTCTATCACAGTGGCAGTTACCAAAGTCCGAAGGAAAGAGTGTCATCATGGTGATTATTGATAGATTCCATCAAGTATGCACACTTTTGTGCACTCTCTCTCATCCCTTCAAAGCTGCAAGCCTAACGGATTCATGGAGACAGCTCAAAAGCCACATGGAAGCCCAAACATTATTGTAAGTGACAGAGATTCCATATTCACTAGACATTTTTGGACGTAATTATTTTGTTTGGGTACTCACTGGTTCATAGCTCATCCTATCATCCTCAACTGATGGACAAACCAAGATAGTGAACAAATGTCCGGAAGGCTACCTTCATTGCTTTGTCTCCTCGATAAAACAAACACAATGGTTCAAATGGTTACCCTTGGTAGAATGGTATTACAACACTTCTTTCACAAAATGACACCATTTATGGAACTTTATGGATACCAATTCACTACCTTCCTATCACTTCTCTAAAGTAAAAATCCAAGGTTCAAGCAGTTGAAGATCACATCGAGAATCAACAACAAATTCTCCAAATCTTAAAGGACAACCCCATCTCATGGCACACGTAATCGCATGAAACAACAAGTAGATCAACATCGTGAGTGAAAGAAGTTTTGAAGTAGGGGATTGGGTGTTTTTAAGACTGGCTAACCATATAAACAGATGTCCCTCAAGCAAGCCAAGAAGGATAATAAATTATCACCAAAGTTAATATGACCTTATAAGGTGTTGCAAAGATTGACACTATGGCATACAAATTGGAGCTGCCTGCATCATGAAAATCTTTCCATGTTTCATGCTTAAAGAAGGTTATATAGGTGACAAGATCCCAATTCAAACTATATCAGCTTAACTTGACGAGGAAGGAAAAATCATATTGAGCCTGAAGCCATCACCGACACAAGAATTCGCCAAATAAGGAATAGATCCATTTCAAAGTATCTCATTAAATGGAGAAACTACTGGGTCAAGATTCACTTGGGAAGATGAGTCTTATATAGAAGCATCCAGAGTTACTCAAGCTGCTATATAACACTTGTCTCAAGGAGGGCATGTTAAGCCCTAATATTGGCTCATTACCCCTTAATTGGGGCATATTATATTAGTAATGTTATTTTATTTATGTCGACTTTAGGCCATTAGTTGTAATTATACCTCCTAGTCTCCTATATATACCAAGGAGACATTTTCATTTTGAATCATGTTGTATTTGAACATTTAAGTGGGGTAAAAGGAGGTTGCCCCCTCGAAGAGGCTTATTATTTGAAATTATCTCTTTTTCAAGGCATTGAGTACTTTTCCTGAGGTTTTTCTATGCTATATTGATGTTTGGTTCTTAACATATACCAAACCAACGAATAATTCCACTCCAGGACCATTCTCCCATTATTCTTTTTCCTCGAGTATTTTGTAATATGCTGAGACTCCCAGAACCAACACGCACTTTCAAAGGTGAAGATTGCAGAGACTTTTTGAAAAAACATGACAACAGCCTGAACCTCTTACCATAATTCTTGGAGAATCCCATTTCCATGCCTGAGGATATTACCAGACTGTAGTTCAACTTGTTCATAATCTCGTTTCGGGAAATTTCCTGATTATTTACCAGAATTATGGTCCAAGAAAAAAATGCTAGCATTTCTCGTATGATTCTTTACATCTTATATTTTACCATCAAGGAGCAATCCATTTTCAATTGGAGGAAGTTGATTTCCATTGAAATCTCTTCCCAATTGTCTCAATATAAAAAGGATAAAAAATTCTTTATGTTATTGTATTTGGTTTTTGCGATAGCACATTTCTGTCAGTTTCCTAAATTATCTATATGAAAAAAGGTGAATTGTGAATTCGACCCTGTGACCTTTTGGTACCAAGTGTTATGGAGGCACAAAGATTCCTTGCATTTTTATGAAGTTTTCAACAAATTTGTCTCAGTTTTTAAATCATTATTTTTTGGACGAGATACCCAAAGAATATGTTCTCAGGCTAGTAAATTCTTGGATAGAAAGGGGATTTTGGAACAAATGGACAGTTAAAATGTCATCAAAATTTTTGGTTCTAAGGAAAATCCTTCTTTTTTTCGTTGCCATATATCTGACAGAATGTTTTTCACAAAAGTTGCAAGGAAATATAACATTTGGCTGCACTTTTTTCATGAAAAACAAAAAAAAAACAATTTATACCATTTCCTTTAAAAGTTGGGGATTTTGTATTCAGAAATATGAACAAAATTGATGAATTCACTAGCCACTTCCACAACTTGAATCTCAATTACATTGAAAATATTAGAGGGTTTGACCCTAATGGAATCTTTGTGGAACATATGTTAACAGTGGGTTTTAGCAGTTCCTTTATCCATACCATTCTAGGAGAATAAGAAGATAATAACTTGGGTAATCCTACCCACACTGCTGGTAACGTAGAGACGGTACTCAGTACTAATGAATTGTATAAATGGAGAGGAAAAGGTCCCATCCAAACGAGTGCACAGTCCCCAACTATTATTACCAAGACTTCAACACCTTGGAGTAGTGCTCCAGCAGCCCACCCATCTAATAAGGTAACCAACAGTAGTTTAGGTGGAGGAGGAGACAAGAACCCCCCTCCATGAAAAATTGAAAGCTCCCATAAACTTCCTCTGAGGAAGAAGAGGAAGAATATTGTACAAGAGGAAGAAGAGCATCACGTCGGAAGTGACATCAATAGCTTCTCCCTCGAGGATATGGAGCTCAAAGGTGAAATTGAGAACATGTTCCCTAACATTGATCATCCAGGAGGTGAGGCTCACCAGAATCAATCATTGGAAATTATTGAGAGTGAGATATTTGATGAAGAAGAATCATTTGTATTTCAGAGTGCTATATTTGATGGAAAGTCTAAAAAATTAATTATTTAGAAGAGTGATGTTAATAATAAAAGGGGGAAATCGTGTTCATAGGTTAACCTAAAGAATATATGGCCTTCCCAGGTATCCAGGATCCATAGAGCCACCGATGATGCATTTGATGATTCAATTGGCAGTCTCGAAGAAGAAAATACAAAGTTGAAGGAAAGGATTAAGGAAATTGAAGAGACTTTGATGCCTCTTCCACTCCTTTCCATCCCTTTGGAAATTGTTGGACCTGCCACACCCACAGCTAGAATAAAAGGATCCTCAAGCTTACTCACATTAGCCAGGAGTTACATGGAGAATAATATCAAGAAAAGAATGAAACTGATTACAAAAGCTTGGGAAATTTCAAAGAGAATGATTTATTTTGGCTAGAGGACACATGCCTTCCTTAAATATCTATAGGTCGATCTAAAACATTAAGAAGGATTTTACCTTGATGCAGTGGTACCCTTTGGTATTAAAGTTACTAACATGTCAAAACTTAAGAGAAGAGAGGAGGACCTTCCCTCTCCAAGTCAGATCAAGCAACTGAATGCATGCTAGAAAGAGAAAATGAAGAACTTGAATAGCATCATTCAGGTGTGCAGCCATGCCATAACAAGGAGAGAAAAGCTATTCAAAAGGCTCACAGAGGTGGACCTAGCCGGAAGCACTAACGAGGTCCAGGATCCCAAGTTTATCTTCAACTCATTGTTCCTAATAAAACAACAGTTCGATGAGCAGGTTGAGATTTTTAAAGGATTATCAATTGAAAATTTCTATGGAATAGTTGTATATGACGAGAACGCCATAGATAATTGGCTAGTAGATTACTCCGTAAAAAACTAGGATATTGAAGAAATATTACATGGAATTTAAATTGATCTCTGTGACTTGGAGGGTGAGTTGTTCAATATTATAATCCAGCATGAAATCAATGTGGAACCTATGAAAAATTACATCGAAGAATGGTTCAAGAAGGCTATTGACAAACTGACACATGAAGGGAAAGAAGTAGTTGAGACGGTTCCTGTAACCGTTGATGAAAACGATAAGAGGACATCAACAAGAAAATGAACACATGAGTGACCATCATAGTAAGTTTATGCTGGTCACATTCTTCTTTCTTTATCAAGTCTTTCATCCAGTTATTCCACCTCTTTCACTAGAAAGGTTTAACCAAATAATGATAATTCCTTTTTTCTTCTTACCAGGTCTTGCTGATCTTTCTACTGCTCACCGTCCTCTTTCTAAAAGACACTTTCTTGTATTTATTTTCTTAATGTTCCAAGAGATCCCCAATCCTAGTCTTTAATACAAATTCATTTACAATTTCAAGAATATGTAATAAACTATATATTTTTGGAAATTTCATGGGAACTACTTCGGGAACAATCTCGATTGTGCTTTGTAACCTTGTTTTCATAATATAAAGTTGATAAATAAGTATTTATCAACTTTATACATAAGATAAAGAGAAAGAGTAATTGAAAGTAAAACAAATATATTTAGATGATTTTTACTTCTAGAGTTGTGGAGATGCTTAATTCCTTTAAGGCTTAATATTATGGAGTTGACATGTGGCATTAAAATAAAATATTAACTTAAGAAAAAAACAATTTCAATGTGGGCCATAAATAAAATATTTCTATGTTCACTTATTTTAATATCGTCTTTAAAAGTTGACACATAGCATTTAAACAAATATTTTAATATCCACCTTAAGTAAATTAATTTTATATCAACTTTATATAGAGAGTAATTAAAAGTAAAAAAAATCTTATTCAATACATAGATGTTTTCTACTTGCTCAAAATGGAATTGACAAGTGGCCCACACACACACACACACACACACACACACACACACACATATATATATATCAATTGAAAGTAAAAAAAATATTATGCTTAAAACATTTGAATGACAGAAATGTGCAATTCTTTTGGTGCTCAACATGGAGTTGACACATGGCACACACATAAATATATAAAGAACCAAGGTAGATTCATCTTAAGTCCGTATCTTGCATAGGAATTTGATGTCTATGAACTCATGATAGATCCCGAGTTAATAGCCCACAAATATAGTTTTGGGTCTTTCTAATGAACTACTTAATATTTCTCCAACATTCAAGCCTGGAATGTTAAGTCTTAGAATGATAATAGACTTATTGGATTGATTCTCAGTGTAGAGAAACATTTAAATTAGATGATTCGGGTTATTTGAATCAATATTCTTTTATGCTCAGGAAAATTCAAGTGTACAGGGAAGTCTAATGAAAATATCGGCCCTCTTCTTTTTGATATAAATTTCAAATAATGAAAAGCTTAGATGCCCGATTCTCAATTCATAAATGATTTTGAAATATGACAATTTTCACATATCATCTCAATGTACTTTGAGAAATGTCTGATTTATGAATCGATTCATTTGGGGATGCATGAGGCCGAGTTGGACCATTATTATATAGAAGACATGGCATAATTTCACTTAGTCCTTTGTTTCTTGTCGGCTCTTGTCCCTAGCTTGGTCCCCTTGTTTTTTCTACCTCGCTAACCCTTCACTTTTTCCCCATATCGGTTATTGAACTGAGGTTGATTTATGTTCTGTGTCTTGTCCTGGTCTCGTGACTGTTCATTGAGCGATCCTTTGAACGTTAGTGTTGTGCTGCCTTGGTTTTTTAACTTTTATTGCGTGGTAATCAGTAACTTTTGACTCTATGGAACCCGAAAAGAACGTTGACCTCCACAAAGATATCAAGTTACTTATGAACCCGTCGGATGAACTTGAGTGGCTTAGGAAGGGGTTTTCAAAACAACAGACAATGTTGGATTGCACTTAGCCCTTCCATCACAACCGACTAACTTGTCTTCCTTTCCTACTGACATTTTTACTCCCTACCTGGGCCCACCCTCAGGTTTTTCCTCGATTCCTGCTACTCATTACAATAACATGCATACCATTGATACAGATAATACCCACACCCAACTGAATCAGGGGCTATTTGATCCTTTTTTGCACCATCGAAGAGATGAACAAAAGGCATCAATGATTAACAGACCATTATACTCTCACTTTAAATCTAGTCAGATAGGGCCTCGGAAACAAGTTTGGAAGCTTGATAAGCAAGTTTGGAGAATGGTTCTCGGGGATGACGTGGACCTCGAAGATACTTGCAGATTGGAATTGTGTGGACTGGTTGGTCGACTAGCATACTCCTATATAGCGGACAGTCCTGTCTCAGACTGGGTGTTAAAGAACTGGGCTCCAATCCTTGGACATGTTCCAGAGATAGTATATCTTACTAAAGGTTGGATGGGATTCATCTGCAATTCTCTGAAGGACGTTTGTCTTCTACTGAACAAGTTTGGGGTTTTGGGTAAGAGTAGTCTTATGCTGAAAAGGTGGAGGATAGAATTTGACCCAAAAGCTAAGCGCTTTCAACATAGACATCTCTGGTTCCTATTGTCGGGTCTGTCGATGCACTTCTGGAATGAAGGGGCATTTAAGGCCATAGGGAATGCCTTGGGGCGTTACATTGCACTCGATTCTTCGTCATTTACAAACCCTACAAGGAAGATGGGGAGGATTTTTGTGGAAATAGATATTCATGAGGGACTCTCGGAAGTTTTGGACATTGAATGGTGTGGGAGACACATTGAACAAAGGTTAGACTATCTGGGTATCCCCTTCAGATGCAGCTGGTGTCACTGTACAAGCCACCTCCGAAGGGATTGCAGTGGAAAAGTGAGTGAGGAAAAGTCAGAAGATACCCTGTTGCAGGAAGACCCACCAGAATATATGATGGAGGTGGATTCTTGGGGTGATGTACTCATTCATAGTCCAACAAGAACATGGTCCCCTCTGGAGACCTTAGACACACTCTCGAGTAAGTTGCATTTCTTCTTCCCTTCTCTTTTCTCTCCCTTAACCTCTTTGGAAAATGAAGCCTTGAACAACTCAGATTGGTTGTCTCATTCTACTTCTCGAGACTTTGCGCTTACGGGAGGACGCTATGTCCCATCCTCTCCTGCTAGGATTATAAAGATACTTGCACATGAATATGGAAAGTCTTCCGATTTGGATTCTAGTATTATTGGTACAGATTTGGCTCCTTCTTCTCGTCCCTCTATTTCTCCGCTACCCCTTAATATTTTTATCAATGGTTCAAGCTCGACTCCTTCTTCCAACTCCCCCATTTATTATCCTATGCTTCCTTCCATTCACATGGCTTTACCGAGGGACTCAACCTCCTTTCCCTCTTCTTCTCAGCCTGAGGGTATTGAAACCATTTTATTTCCTATTTTAATGGAACCCGAGGAGGAGGCTTTAGACCTCAACTTGGTACTTGAATCATTGGTACCTATTGGTAGGGAGATTAAAGAAACTACATTACTTCCTACTTACTTGGGGAAGAGGATTCTTGAACCCAAGGGATCTTCGGAGGAGACTAGTTCGAAGACCAAGCCAATTTGGGAGGGGAAAAAATTTGCGTGGTCTAGGGGTATAGCCTTAGAAGTATCACCGATTAAAACTAGAAATTGTTGGAAAAAACTATCACAATCTACTGAACATACTATAGATATTTCTACTTCTTCCATAGACATTGGGCCTCTTAGAGAAATGAAAGCTTTGGCGAGGGAAAATTAATGTTACTTCTCTCTCTGAATGTTAGAGGGATTGGGGGCACCCTCAAAGCTACCTCTTTTCGTCATTTGATGGATCAAATGAAACCCAAGATTTTATTTCTTCAAGAAACTTTGGTTTCAGCTCAAAAAGCTAGGGATTTCTTCTTTTGTTTTCACCCCTCCTGGGCTATTTGCTCAGTAAATTTGGTGGGTACTTCTAGGGGTCTACTAGTAGCCTGGGACCCAAGTTTATTTGAACTAAATCCTTTTCTCTCAGTGGGTGGAATTTTTCTAACAGGTAGGAGAATTTTAAATAAACGAGAGATTACGTTGCTAAATGTGTATGGCCCATGCTCAGCCAAGAAATATTTCTAGACTTCAGTGGAAGACAGTGGAATTTTGTCAGCTAAAAATTTGATCATGGTTGGGGATTATAATATTATTCTTAACTTTGAAGAGGCTTGGGGAGGGGAACGTTTTGGAATCATTGATGATTATTTTAGAGACCTTTTCTCCTCCAAAAATCTCATAGACATCAAACCACCCAAGTTAGTGCCTACTTGGTGAAATGGTCGATTGGGACAGAATGCAATTGCAAGGAGGCTTGACAAGGTTATGATTTCAGAAGAGATACTTTCAGAAATTGAATTCTAGAAGACATGGGTAGAATATCCATTTTTCTCAGATCATTCGCCCATTTGCATACAAATGGAATTACCGCCGGAGTTTGAGAACTAACCTTTTAAATTCAATACCCAGTGGCTAGATGAAAAAGATTTTGTAGACATTGTCACCAAGGTTCCTTATTGAAAGCAGTATTCAAAGGAAAATTATTTGTAAATTACAAGTATTAAAAAAATGTACAAAGAACTGGTATAAAGAAAAGATAAAAAGGAACAAAGCCAGGTTGTTAGAGTTGGAAACTGATATCAAGGATCTCATAAATAATCTGATGGGGAATCCAAACAATAAAGACACTGAGTCCACATTTAGACATCTAGAAATGGAGAGGAACGCATTACTTTGTCGAGAGGAAGAAAAGTGGAGATTGCGTAGAAGAGCCCTTTGGATGGCTAGTGGTGATAGAAATACAAAATACTTTCATAACATTGCCTCCCACAACAGAGTAAAAAAATTCATTTGGGATATTAAAGGAGAAAATGACGAAACTACCAATGACCAAGCACTATTAAAGAAAGACGTTTTCATATATTTTAAGAATTTTTACAAAGCGTCAACCAACTAGGATACTGCTAAACAATGTAAGTTGGTCGACTATTTTCCACAGATGATCGATGAGGAGAAATCAAGAGTTTTATACAGTCTGGTTACTATTAAAGAGAGGAAGTCTGTGCTCTTTCATTTTAAAAAGGAAAATAACCCAGGCCCAGATGGGTGGACTGTATAGTTCTTCATATCCTTTTTTGACCTGGTTGGGGAGGATTTGTTAGCAATGGTTGAAGAATAAAGAAGAATTGGATCCATTTTTGGAGGCTTAAATGATACCTTTCTGAACCTGATCCAAAAGGCAAACAAACCTTCAACCTTTGACGATTTCCTCCCTATTTCTCTTTGCAACTTATGTTATACGATTATTTCTAAAATAATTGCAAATCAGTTGAAAACTATGCTCTATGAAACTATATCCATTGAATATATGGGTTTTCTTAAAGGCAAGCGTATACGGGATGTTATTGGCACAACCCATGAGTGTCTTCATAGTATAAAAAATAAAAATTGAAAGACTTGGTGTTAAAGATGGATCTAAGGAAAGTGTACAATTGTATTGACTGGGACTTTCTTAGACTAATCCTTCTCAAAGTTGGAATGGGGTTTCAAGTGATATTCCTTTGTTTTTATTATCAATGGGGAGGCCATAGATTTTTTCAAAAACAGAAGGGGAGTCAAGAAGGGCTGCCCGTTATCCCCCCTCCTATTCATCTTGGTTATGGAAGGACTCAACTTATTATTGAAACATAGTTTAAAGGAAGGACAAATTTCAGGGATCAAGGTTTCCAGAATGACAAGAATTTTACATCTCTTGTTTTTGGACGATGTCCTCTTACTGTCAAAGGCTAGCCTATCGAAATGGAAAGTGAATTCTAGTCTTATCAGTCACTTTTGCAAAGCCTCTAGGTTGTCAGTGAATCAATCAAAATATACAATCCATTTCAAAGGACTATCGAATCTTGAGATGAATTCTTTTAAAACTATTATGCCCTACAATTTTAGTGAACTCTCCATATGCTTTTGTTATCTAGGTTACTTCTTGAAGACAGGGGCACAACACACAACAGACTGGGACTAGTTGGTTACTAGGGTCTCTAATAAGATCAATTTATGGGGCAACATATGGTTATCAGTGGGGGGAAGATACATCTTTGTAAAATCGGTATTGGAAGGACAAAATGTATATTGGATGTCCATGGAAGCTCTGCCCCAAACTACTTTAAATAGAATTAGAAAATTGATGTTTCATTTTCTGTGGATAGGTCACTTGGAAGCTCAACAATACAAGATCCTCTCCAGACCAAAAAAATCTTGGGGGTTGGATGTTCCGTAACCTCTCTCTCTTCAAACTGGCACTGAACGCATCAACACTTCGGAGGGTATTAACCCAACCCAATATCTGGAAGAAGGTAATTAAAGAAACATATTTACATAATACCACGCTCATCAATTGGATTAGACACTCTTCACACCAGTGCAATTCAACTTCGAGAATATGGACAAGTCTAAGGTGTGCGCTACCAGTCATTAATCATTGGCTTAGCTGGCATTCTGGAGCAGGAAATCAAATTGTTGTGGGCCGTGATAGGATTTTTGGCATGGGGGATAGATCGTTCCTATCCAAGGAGCTTATAAAATTATTAAAGGAAATGAGTGTATCCACTTTGGCGTAAGCATCAACAGAGAGGAATCATGTTACCTTTGCAAAGGTTTGGAGGCATAGCGAGGATCTGGGGTTATTGGACGCACATGCCATCGCTTGGAACAATTTTACAACAAAGCTTAGTCAAGCAGGGATTTCTCTCCAGGAAGGCGAAGAGGAAAAACTACTATGGAACGGAGGCAACTCATCTGGAAATATCTCTGTCAGAAATTGTTACAACGCAATTCTATCTACACAGACATCACCGATCCTAAACGGGTGGAAGCTTAACCTTTGGAAGTGGCAAATTTAACTAAAGATTATCCTTTTTTTTTTGTTGGATGCAGATTACAACATACTAACTTGGGAAGTCTTACAAAAGAATGGGTGGGTGGGCCCCGGCTATTGCTACCTGTGCAGAGCATCTGCTGAAGATAGCGCACACCTATTTTTCCATTGTCATTTTACACAGACGACTTAGACTTCTTGTTTATCAACTCTGAATCTAAAATTTGCCTGGTTTGGACATGACATAAATGACTGTATGGAGAATTGGCTTCTGAACAAATAATGTCTAAATAAACTTCCCATTTTGTTTTGTTGGTTCTTGTGGAAGGAGCATAATCAATCATTATTCTAAGGGAAAGTACCCTCTACCAGTTTCGTTCTCTATAGGACGTTAAATATGTTCACTTGCAAACAAATAGAGTGTAAACAAAAAACTTTAAGATTGAGCAAGATTTTTTGAGTAAATGGATTCAGATTGAGTTTTTTCAATGGGGCATCCATAGACAGGGGAGAAAACTGTGGGGCAGGGGAATATTTGAAAAAATTGAATGCTCTGGATGTTAGTAGGATATTCAATTGCGGAGAAGGATCCAATACTAAGGCTGAATTAGTTGGAGAGTGGGAAACCTTTATCATGGAAAAAATCCTGGATATTCATCATATTCAGATGTTGGGGGACTCCAAGGTGGTCATCAATTGGCTAGAACGAAAAGGAAAACTACATGCTACCAAAATTGAAGGCTGGAAGCTAGAATTTGGGACATGGTGACAAAGTTCCAAGGCATCTACTTTCAACACATATTCAGGGAATCAAATGAAGAGGCTGATAAATGATAAAAACGAGCTCTCGAGGCGCCTAAAGGAAGATTGATATATTTCGACTAGGATGGTGAAAGTGAAGGTCCTTCTCATTTTTAAATTTTTTTCTAAATTTTTTTTCCATTGCTGGAATTGACTGTTTTGTTTTAGTGATGAAATGAGAGATTATAGCCATTGTTTTGGGTACAACGATACTTTTTCCTCTTATTAGTTCTTGGATGGCTCAACATTATGAGGATATCTATTTTAAATGTTTTAGGAAGTTGAGATAGGGCCTTTGGAGAGTGTTGATTGGTCTATAGACCTGATGTTCTTGTTACCATGATCTGTCGATGTAAAAAAATTATACTAATCTAATTTGAGCTATTTTTCTTAAAAAAAAAGAAGTTGGACCATTATTTTATTAGTAAGGAAAGAGTCATTATCTTTTTCATTCTAATTATTTAAATATAAGATGTATTTTCAATTTATATATGGAAAAGGTCATACATCCAATATGAAAATGAGATATGTAAAAGAGATCGAATTCAAAGTAAATATTTTTGAATAATAAATAATTATTTAAGTAGGAGATTACCCAAAACTCTGAAATAATTGGACTTCATGAATCCATTAGCATAGATTCATCTTAACCTCTGATTTATCATGGGTTGAGAAACATCAAATTCCTTAGGTGCAAAATTTTGTTTATCCAGAATTAAGATGGATTTATGCTAGTTCTTAAGATATATATATATATATATATATATACAACTCCATGTTCCATATTGAGTACGGAAGGAATTACACTTCATCCTCATACTAAGCAACCCATACTTCAAATGTTTAAGAACTTTTTTTGTTTCAATTGTGTTATATATATATATATATATAGAGAGAGAGAGAGAGAGAGAAATATTTTACGTGTTATTGATATTTTTTTAAATTCCTTAAGCATTGATAGAATTACACATCATCCTCATATGTATAATAAGAATACTTTTTTTGTGTGATTAAAACTGCTTTCCAAGTTTGGAAAATGCTTTTTGGTGCAATAATAATTTTTTTACTTTCAATTTCTTTATGCATATATATGTATATAATATTAAAATATTTTTCTTAATGTGGACATCCAAATATTTTGTTTATGACACACATTGAATTTTTTTCTTTATTAATATTTTTTTTAACACGACATGTGAACTCCATATTAAAACATCCAAGGAATTACATATTTCCATCAATGGACTAATAATTTTTAACTTTTAATTTCTCTCAATTTCTTTCTCTCTATAAAGTTGATATAGAATTAATTTACTTAAGGTGGATTTTGAATATTTTATTTATGATCTACATTGAAATATTTTTTTTTATGAGTATTTTTTAAGTGCCACATGTCAATTCCATGTTGAGCATTCATGGAATAACAAATCTCCCTCATACTTGACTATAGAAAGCATCTTTCAATGCAATAAGATTTTCCCACAACTTCTAATTGCATGATGAGATTTCTTATAGGGAATAGAGGATGCAAAAGGATTTAAAACAAGTCATCACATAGTCCTTCTCAAAACTAGGTGCATATTTTTTATAACCTATGAACTTTGAACTAACCTATTGGAAAAAAATCATAACAATGTGTTTTCATAGGTATGAGGCCCGAAATTGGATCTAAAAGTTGCATTGAGTTTGCAATTTCTTAGAACCTACATGTTTCTTTTTCTAGGGTTAATATATTATTTAATTAGGGACCAAAATTTGTGTGGAAAGTGGATTTTTAATGAAATCTATGTGTGTGGAGCTATTTTAGAGGGAAAGGTATGATACAGGAGCAATCTATTTACAAGAGAAAATTGATAAAATTCAAAGTATTTTGAATGATGTTGTGGAGAAAGACACAGAGATAGTGGACAAAGAAACCTATATTTTTTGTACTCAGGGTCTAATCTAGGCAGAGTTTTCTCAGAGGGTCGACTTGTCCAAACGAAATAGGGGCCAACATGTACAATAAAATTTGGACGACCGATCTATGCCAGTGAACACTAGCATCAACCTAGATAATAAATGGGCTTTCTAGGAGCCTCATGTTGAGATCAATTCCCGCTTTCGAAATTTCCCTTCCCTTTTCAATTTTCCCAACTTCTTTTCTCCCCTTCTTTTCCCTCTTCTATAATTAACCTTTCTCCCCTTTTCCTTTTTCTCCCTTCTATTCTCCCTTTCTAGTTCTATACTTAGTCATTTTTTCATAACGGTGGGTTCCCGGGTTCGCGGACTCGAGAATCCTCATCTCCAATCCACATTCTCACATATTGAGTCCGTTCGATCGCCACATTATCCCATACTTAGTCATTTCTACAATCGCAGGTTCCCGGGTTGGTGGGTTTGAACTCTCATATCCTGTGTTCCGTGATATACATTTGTCATCCAAAAGATTCGCGATCTAAATTTTTATCCTCGGACTCCCTGAGCTTGCAAGCATCTCATTTATATTATATTGAGTCTGTTCGACTGCCTCACAACACTTAACTGTTTTTTGACCTTCTCCATTCGTGGGCTGGTGGGTTCCAAGGTTGGCAGCTTCATAAAAGTCTCAAATATTATTCTTCTCCTATCCATCTCCTCCACCTTTGCACTTTTCCCAATGAAAAATTAGTATGGTGTAATCCTAATAACTCATTATGCAAGTCATGTAAATATTGTCATTAACAGGAGAAGGGATCAAGGAAATTCCTTATTAAACCACATTAAATCATGATTTGTGAAATATTATATATTATCTCTCAAGCACCCATTTTTAAGACTATCTATATAAAAAATAATGCTCTCGTCAACTTATGGCAACAACAGTTCGACAACAGTTATTTGGAGATACCTTGAACATATTTGGATGAGAAGATCACATTTTTCAGTGGTCTAGAGAATAATCTTATTATTAATCCCCTTCTTCTCAGAAGGAAGTAATTTGGATGTCTGGATTTGCACGCACAGGGTGTGTTCCAAAAGTTTTTGACTGCAAGGAATTGGTTTCCTGGTGCACCGAGAAATATATACCAATCCAACGGATAATTCCACTCCAGGACCATTCTCTCGTTATTATTTCACCTCAAGTATTATATAAAATGCTAAGACTCCTAGAGCCAATGCTCACCTTCAAAGGTGAAGATTGCAGAGACTATTTGAAAAAACACGACAATGGCCTTGATCTCTTACCAAAATTCTTGGAGAATCCCACTGCCATCCCTAAGGATATTACCAGATTGCAGGTCAGCTTGTTCAAAAACCCATTTCGGGAAATTTCTTGGTTATTTACCAGAATTATGGGCTAAGAAAATGCTACTAGCATTTCCCGTATGATTCTTTACATCTTATATTTTACTGTCAAGGAGAAGGCCATTTTCGATTACGGGAAGTTTATTCCCATTGAAATATTTTCCCAATTGTATCAATATAGAAAGGATAAGAAATTATTTATGTCTTCTTATTTTGTTTTCATGATAGCACATCGCTGTGAGTTTCCTAAATTATCTATATGCAAAAAGGTGAATTGTGAATTCGACCCTGTGACCTTTTGGTACCAAGTGTTATGGAGGCACAAAGCTTCCCTGCATTTTTACAAAGTTTTCAACGACTTCGTCTCAGTTTTTAAAGCGTTATTATTTGGATGAGATACCTTAAGAATATATGCTCAAGCTAGTAAATTCCTGTATAGAAAGGGGACTTTGGAACAAATGGAGAATTACAATGTCATCAGGATTTTCGGTTCTAAGGAAAATCATTAATTTCTTCCTTTCCATATATTTAACAAAATGTTTGTCATAGAAGTTGCAAGGTAATATAACTTTTGGCTGCACTTTTTTCATGAAAAACGAAAAAAATATATTTGTACCATTGCCTTGGAAAGTTGGGGATTTTGTATTCAGGAATATGAACAAAGTTGATGAATTCGTTAGCCACTTCCAAAACTTGAATATCAAGTACGCTGAGAATATTAGAGGTTTTTAACCTAATGGAATATTTATGGAACATATGTTAACAATGGGATTTAGCAGTTCCCTTATCCATACCATTCTAAGAGAAGAAGAAGATAATAACCTGGGTAATCCTACCCACACTGGTGGTAACGTAGAGATGGTACTCAGTACCAATTTATTATATAAACATAAAGGAAAATGTCCCAGCGAGAAGAGTGAACAGTCCCCAAATGTTACTCCCAAGACTTCAACACCTCGAAGAAGTTCTCTAATGGCCCACCCATCTAAGAAGGTAAGCAACAATATTTAAGGTGGAGGAGGAGACAAGAATCCCCCTCCAAGAAAAATTGAAATCTCCCATAAAATTCCTCTGAGGAAGAAGAGGAAGAATATTGTACAAGAGGAAGAAGAGAATCATGTCATAAGTGACATCAATAGATTCTCCCTCGAGGATATTGTTAAGCCCTAATATTGGCTCATTACCCCTTAATTGGGGCATATTAGATTAGTAATGTTATTTATTACCCCTTAATTGGGGCATATTAGATTAGTAATGTTATTTTATTTATGTCGGATTTAGGCCATTAGTTGTAATTAT
>SNQJ01S0029370.1:126013-138435 GCA_010110895.2 Picea sitchensis | reverse complement strand
GAAGCCATCACTGACACAAGAATTCGCCAACTGAGGAATATATCCATTTCAGAGTATCTCATTAAATGGAGGAAACTATTGGTTGAAGATTCCACTTGGGAAGATGAGTCTTTTATACAGAAGCATCCAGAGTTACTCAAGCGTTGCAGACAACACTTGTCTCAAGGGGAGGGGCATGTTAATCCCTAATATTGGCTCATTACCCCTTAATTGGGGCATACTAGATTAGTAATGTTATTTATTACCCCTTAATTGGGGCATATTAGATTAGTAATGTTATTTTATATATGTCGTCTTTAGGCCATTAGTTGTAATTATACCTCCTAGTCTCCTATATATACCAAGGGGACATTTTCATTTTGAATCATCTTGTACTTGAACATTTAAGTGGGGTAAAAGGAGGTTTCCCCCTCGAAGATGCTTATTATCTGAAATTATCTCTTTTTCAAGGCGTTGAGTACTTTTCCTAAGGTTTTTCTATGCTATATTGATGTTTGGTTCTTAACAGATATGGAGCTAGAAGCTAACATTGAGAAGATGTTCCCTAACATTGACCAGCCAGGAGGCGTGGCTCACTAGAATTAGTCATTGGAAATTATTGAGAATGAGATATTTGATGAAGAAGAATCATTTGTATTTCAGAGTGCTTTCTTTGACAACAAGTCTAAAAAATTAATATTGAGAAGAGTGATGTGAAGAATAAAAAGGGGAAATCTTTTTCAAAGGTTAACCTAAAGAATATACGTCCTTCCCAGGTATCCAGGATCCATAGAGCCAATGGTGATGCATTGGACGATTTCATTCGAAGTCTCGAAGTAGAAAATACAAAGTTGAAGGAAAGGATTAAGGAACTTGAAGATACTTTGATGCCTCTTCCACTCCTTTCCAAACCTTTGGAAATTTTTGGACCTACCATGCCCGTAGCCAGACTAAAAGGCTCCTCAACCTTACTCACATCAGCCATGAGTTACATGGAGAATAATATCAAGAAAAGAATGAAACTGATTACAAAATCTTGAGAAATTTCAAAGAGAATGATTTATTTTCGTTCGAGGGCGCATGCCTTCCTTGAATATCTATAGGTTGATCTTAAAAATGAAGAAGGCCTCTACTTTCATGCAGTGGTATCATTTGGTATTAAATTTACTATAATGTTAGAACTTAAGAGAAGAGGGGACCTTCCCTCTTCAAGTCGGATCAAGCAGTTTAATGCCTGTTGGAAAGAGAAAATAAAGAACTTGAACAACATCGTTCAGGCATGCAACCAAGCCATAACAAGGAGAGAAGAGATATTCAAAAGGCTCACAGAGGTGGACCTAGCTAGAAGCACTGACAAGGCCCAAGATCCCAAGTTATTATTCAACTCGTTGTTCGTAACAAAACAACATTTTGATGAGCAGGTTGATATTTTTAAAGGATTATCAATTGAAAAATTATATGGCATAGTTGTATATGATGAGATTGCCATAGATAAATGGTCAGTATATTATTCCGTAAAAAACCAGGATATTGAAGAAATATTACATGACATTTCCATTGATCTCCATGACTTAGAGGCTAAGTTGTTCAGTATTAAAATCCATCATGAAATTAATTTGGTACCTATGAAAAATTACATCGAATAATGGTTCAGGAAGGATATCGACAAACTGACACAGGAAGGGAAAGAAGCAGTTGAGACGGTTCCTATAACCGTTGATGAAAATGATAAAAGTACATTAACAAGCGAATGAAAACACAAGCAACCATCATAGTAAGTTTATGTTGTTCACATTCTTCTTTCTTTATCAAGTGTTTCACCCAGTTATTCCACCTCTTTCACTAGAAATCTTTAACCGAAGATTGATAAATCATTTGTTCTTCTTACCAGGTCTTTTTGATCTTTCCACCACCCACCGTCCTCTTTATAAAATATACTTTCTTGTATTTATTTTCTTAATGGTCCGCGGAAGCCCCAATCCCAGTCTTTAAGACAAACACATTTACAATTTCAAGAATATGTAATAAACTATATATTTTCGGAAATTTCATGAGAACTACTTCGGGCACAATCTTGATTGTTCTTTATAACCCTGTTTTCAGAATATACAGTATTTGAGGTTGATCTATCATTATATTTATTTGATTTTTCCATGTATCCGCTATGTTAAAGTTCTCCTGTGCATGTAGATCATATTCATTTTATTCTTTTATGTGATCATAAATCTCTATCTTAAACTATGATGGATGTGAGGAAAATTTTCTTATTTTCTTCAAATGTGTGAATGTGTTCGGTTCCTGGTCCTTTCTTAGGAACTCTCCTTTAAAAGAAAAAAAAACATTTTCCCTTTTATTTTATTGTAATATTTATGTTTCTTTGAATTACTGCGACGAGCTTCTATCAAGTCCAACATATATTTAAAATCTCAATAAAATCAAAAGAGGAGTACCACCTTTATAAAAAAGCAGGAGGATTCACATCCTCATGAGGTTGTCATTTAGGTCATAACAGATTCAAGCGTCAACATTTTTTGCGACCATACTAGGGAATGAACTGAAATTTGGAACTTGGTCTAGCGTTTGTAAACGAATATATTACTTTTCCCTAGGCTGATCAGCCTCAACTGGAAATTGGATTAAAAAACCAATGAAGCATCCTACATTAGATATACAACTTGTTAATATCAATGGCCGAGACCCTTGAATAGTTAGAAAGGTCATGGAAAACCTTGGTCCAAGAAGAAGAAATAGAAATCCTCTGAAGATAGAGGAGAGAGGAATGACAAGATCGAATAAATGAAAGGCTAGATAGAGAAGCACAAGAACAAGGTCATAATTGAATTTGGACGAATACAAGGGACCCAATAACATAAGTAAAAGAAAGAAAATCTTTGTTCTTAGAAGTGAAAATCCTATTCCTGGAATCTCTCAAGACATGGCAGCAAGAAATCAAGAAATCTCAGGATTTGAAAATAGAAGGAGGCTAAGAGATTCCCATCTTAATCTTATAGGTGAGAAACATGAGCTCCCTATCGCCCCTAAGGGCACCTTAAAGGAATTTTACGGAGACAGAGAAATTGATGCAAAAAGACATCTGCACTTATTTCTTGATGTTTGTGATTTTCACCGTGTTGAATATGATGATGTCATGGTAAGGTTGTTTATGCAAATGTTATCAGAAAGAGAATATGAATGGTATACAACGATGCCCAGTAGATCCATTCGATCATTTAACAACCTCGAAGTTATGTTCCTAACTATTTTTTCCCCTCCAATTACTTACCATACCCTCCTCACTGATTTCACCCAGATTGGGTTGAGGAAGAACAAAAGGATATGAGATTTTAATCTCAGATTCAATAAGACCTTGAGTAGAATTCCAGAATATAAAATACCAAATGACTCAGTCATTCTCGATTTTATAAGAATGCAATGACCTCGAATGTAAAATACACCATCAGAACATCCCAAATGGATACTTTGGAGGAGGTAATGACTAAATCTACTGATATGGAAGAAATTATTATTGAAATGGGTGTTGACTCTTATATTATACTAGGGAGAGTAAAAAGGCAGCTAGGAGGATTAAATATTGATAATCAAGGAGCTTCCATTTCAAGAAGGAACGGAGAATTCAAGCCTTGAGTGTCTCATAATCAAACGACGGGAGGAGGATTTTTCAAGGGAACCATACCTGATGTGAAGGTTGACCCCATGGTGGCACATGAAACTAAGAAAAGGATTGAAATTGCGCAAATGAATAGAAGTATCAAACAAATGCAAAACAAGATAACCATACTAATAAGGGGAGATAATTACATGCCAAACCCAAGAATTCCAATCCTAGAGAAAAGGAAGAACCCTCCCCTAGAAAATAGAGTGAGGTTTGAGAACACAGATAACCCACAAATACACAACGTTGCTAGACAACCTACTCCAAATGCAGTTGTTCTGGATGATGTCTATGGAAAGCAATTAATTGATCAATAAAGTTATTACTCACCTAATGAAAGTTTCAAAATTGTGCAAATGGACGGATGCAAGATGTCCATGTATATATTTGGAGAAGGAAACAACGATCCTACATCACAATAAAACGTCACTCAGACAAGAAGATTTGTGAATAGACCAAAAAATAAAGGCGACTTTGACAAGGAAAAACAAAAAGAAAAAACAAAAAGAAAAAACATATGAAAAGTGTCGAATGAGAAAGTGACGGGCATAAGTGAAACTAAAAGGCAACACCTGGCATCAAACTCCACTCAAATGACGTATAATGTCATGGAGGGCCTAAGTAAATTAAGGATACATTTTCCCTTTACGGAAGTGGTGAAGATTCCCAAACAAAGACATAACATTTTGAAGTTGTTGGATGATCCATCTGAAAGAGATGAAGTTGTAATTACCAGTCCAAAATAGAGCTAGAGACCATCAACTGCCAAGCTGAGAGGTAAAATTCATCCCTTCTACATTTCAATCGAAAATCATGATATTGCATTACACAATTGTTTAGTTGACACTGGGCGGGAAAAATAATATAATGTCGCGTGTGGTCATGGAGGAATTGAGCATGAGTTGCACTAAGTATTATGAAACCAGTGAAAGAATATATGCAATTGATTCTAGAAAAGTGCCAGCTTATGGAGAAATCAAGGACTTTTATTCTTGGATTACCGAACCCCCCCCATATCATTAAAGTTTTCAATATTATTGTGGTAGATCTTCCCCCAGTCTATGGAGTTGTGCTGGGAATATATTGGACATCCATGATCAATGGATATATAATGAACAATGGAATTTGTATGATGCTACCGGGCAAAGAGGGAGTGATGATTAAAGTACCCTCTGAACCTAGAAAACCGTTATCTTTCAAGAAGAAGGATAGTGAATTGATGGAGGATTACATAGATGCTAGGATTGGAAAATATGTTATCCTAGACATGGAGCATAACGGAAGCCTAAAGAAAGCTAAAGATGCTGAGAATCAAGAGTGTTTTGTTGAAGGCTATTGGAGGATTTCATTCGATGGAGCTTGTTAAAAATCTAGGAATGGAGTTGGAATTGTCCTCTTGAGGCCAAATAATATTATGCATCCACATGTTATAAGACTGGAGTTTTCATGCTCAAATAATGAGGCAGAATATGAATATTTGATCTAGGGTATGATCCTTACACAGGAAATGAAAATAGAACATCTCATTGTAACTGGCGACTCAGAGATGGTCATCAATCAATTTACCCAGAGGTATAAAATAAAAAAGGAAAGACTTAAGTTATATTTCAAAAGAGTTAATGAGCTAATGGAATCTTTCAGTTCCTTCAACATTTATTTCATTCCAAGGAAAATAATCACAAGGAAGATTCATTAGCCTTGGAGGCCTCATTGTAAAACCGAGACGATATCCAAAGAAAAAAATCTTTCAAAGTATATAGAGTTTTCCGACCATCCATACCCGATAACATTGAATACTTGCAAGTATTTGAGAACGATTAACAACTATAATTGTTTTTTTAAATAATGATGATGATGATGAATACAATTGCTCATATCATGTCCCCAAATATTGTATACAAGATGAGTCTTTTTTTACAAAAGACGATCATGCTACAAATCTCCTTGAAGAAGTTTCAGTTCGAAAAGTGCAAGAAACAAGAAAAGTCAATGTTGGAACTGAAAATTTCCAGAAATATGTGAACTTGGGAGTTGATTGCACCACTAAAGAGGTTGACCAATATATTTCCTTATTCAGGGAATATATTGATGTGTTTGCTTGGACCTATGATGATTTGAAATATTATGATAAAACTACATTTCAACATATCATTCCTTTGAGGTAAGAAGCGAAACCAATGAAACAAAAAATAAGGATGATGAATCCTAAGATGAAACCTCTGGTAAAAATCGAATTGGAGAATTTGAAGAAGGAAGGGATAATTTATCCCATCATACATTTAGACTGGCTTTCAAATCTAGTGATTGTAATAAAAAAGATCGGGGAAATATGGATGTTTGTTGACTTCAGAGACCTTAACAAAACAATCATAAAGCATAATTTTCCTTTTCCTAACATGGCTTTTCTTCTACAACAAGTTATTGGATCGGATTGCATGTCCATGTTGGATGGTTTATGTGGATATAACCAATTCTTGGTGGCTGAGGAAGATATGGAAAAGAGAACATTTATCACACTATGGGAGACATATGCATATGCTACAATGCCCTTTAGTTTGAAGAATGTTGGAGCCAGATTCCAAAGGTCCATGGATCATGAATTCAACAGGTTGATAGGAAATTTTATGGAAGACTATCAATATGACTTGACGACGGATTCAAAGAAAATGGAGGATCATATCCATCATTTGAGAAAGGTTTTTGAAAGATGTAGATTATATGGTGTTTCTCTGAATCCAAAGAAATGCTTGTTCATTGTGACTCAAGGAACATTGTTGGGCCATATTGTATGCAAGGAACAAATGGAGAATTAAAATGTCATTGTTGGGCCATATTGAGTATGTGTCTTCCAATTGTCAATCTTTTTGAGGTAAACAATATTTATGTAAGTATTATATGTATTTCTTTATCAAGAATCCATTTCACATCCATTATAGGAAAATGTGAACGATATCCTTCTGTAGAAAATGTGGAATTGGTAGAGATATATGAAGATTCATTCTTAACACATGACTGGATAACTTGAATATCTATGTCTTCAGTAGCTTTAATTTATCCATGTGAAATTCCAGGCAAAGCCTTAAAGTGTTGGTCTAATTTTGTTTCATTCAGTCTAGTTATTTTACAATTGAATTGCATCCTTTAAAATTTCCATTTACAAAATCTAGTTGGCCATGAATACCCATCCTATTATTGATAAATATCATGGTCTACAAACATTTTTCATTCAGTGTTTCAACTTTTAAGGAATGCGTGTAGCTACCAAGATACAACCAAAGATTTTGAAAGTGGATCACTTCACATGGGTGGTTTAGGAGTCATTCGTCTTGATGGCTACCTTGAGTACAAGGATAGATCAAAAGACAAATTATTATCTCAGGGAATGAGAATGTGTTTGAATTGGTTGTCAAATTTGGTTGCCATGTCTCTTTTTTGGGTGACATTGGAAGGCTTCCTCATTGTTAGCATGGCAAAGACGTAGAAAGGCATCAACAAATGATAGAAAACAACTATAAGATGTTATGGACCAAGTTGGCTTAAAGAAATGAAATGAAAAGGATGAAAAAATTCTTAGAAACACACTACTACATATGGTGTTGAACTCCAATGGGATGTTCCAATGTTACAAAAAAAATCCACCTTATCGTCAGACGTTACCCATTAATTCTCAAAATTTCGTTATAATTTTTCTTGTTCCCTTGATGTTCGTCATACCTATGATGTGGTGTAGTATTTGTCGTATTTATGACTCATATTCGAAAAATTTCAAGACCGATGACAACACCATCATGACCAATATTTCCTCATGGCTTGCCTCTAGGGAACCTACATGGAACTGCCACATCAATAATTTTTTGTGTCATAGGTGTGTTTGGAACCTAATTGGACCTTAGTTATGCGAGGTAATGGGATAAAAGTATCCTTAAAGAGATTATTATTCCCGAATTGTCTCAATCGATATTTCAATTATACCTGCTATGAGGGACAAAAATGTTTGTCTCGGGATAATTATGCTTGCGTTGTCTTGATCGAGACATCAATTATTCCTACTATGGTGGCTAAAAATGTTCGATTCGGCCTAATTATGCCTGCTCTGCCTCCAGACATCAATTAAACATGAATGGACAAGAGATATGATTGGTAAGTACAAGGATCAATGGATGAACATAATACAAATTATAAGTTTGCATGATGTGGGGAGGATGGACAATTCCTAACCCAGATTAGTTGTGCTTCCAGATAAGCTATGAGAAAATTTCAAGTCAAATGTTGGTTAAGGTGACCTCTGAAGTCATATGATGGTTGGTCCTGACTGGTACTACCATGTTCTAGATTTACCCTTTGCATAACGAAGGGACAATAGTCTATGGAATAATAAGTATCCCATTGAGTGGTTAAGTCTATGTAATCTGAGTACCCCAGGGGTTTCTTAGGACACTGAATCCATTTATGCATTCATAAATGCAAGTTAAACAACATAAAATTGTGATTTTGCCTAGATTTAGATCACCAAATTAAGGTGAAAACAACAAGTAAACGTAGAACATTTAGACTACACCACCATGGGGAAAAATTGGGAATGATTCAAGTGGCTAGATTAGAGGACACAATATTACACCCATATGTGGATGGTGCCACTAGTCAAGAAGAGACACTCTGCATCAATGTCGATAGTCTAGGAGGCTGCAAGACAGAGAAAGGGGGAGTCTCTAGTAGCAGTGGGAATACCAAAGAAAATGGATCACATATTCAGGGGAGGAAGCAACGATGCCAACAATTTCAAGGGAATGCGATAGTACAAGGAGACTGGAGTCAAAGTAGTTCACGAGAAGGAATATGTCTAGGCTAGTCGAGCCAAATGTGCGTTGAAGGTGTTTGACCCAGGTATATGATACCACGACAATTTCTTAGGAACAAGACCATAACAATTGGTAAACATATAAATTTTTGGTATCAATCCTATCCATCCTCGACATAGTCTTTTACCTTGAGTTCATCCCCAATACTTCCCGTTCTCTCTTCCTACTTAGTGTTGTGCCCTCTTTATTGATACCACATTATGTATCTTACATTAGACCCTTAGGTGCACTACCAATTTTAGAACCCATTGGAACTGTAAGTTTCTTCAGTACCCACCCACAGTGGGAAGTTGATGACTGGATAAAACACCCTTTTGAGTATCGATTGCAATCAACAGTTGGCTACAACAAGGTGGAGTGTGCCTTAAGTACTAAGCATCACCTCAAAGATATAACATTTGGCTCGAGGACCTTTGAATACATGTAAATATAATTATGATCCACTTATGCAAGTGACTTATGGGTCATGGTTGACCCCATGGGGAACATAATATATAAGGTTGTAACAACTAGCTAGATGACTTGTGAATACATGTAAAGTTAGTTATGATCCACTTATGTAAGTGACCTATGGTTCACCGTGGTCCCCATGGGGAACATAACATATAAGGTTGTAAGTAGAGAGATAGAAAATGAGAGTCTTGTTAAATATTCCCGAGGAGGAATCTTCATAGAGGAGAAATTTGTAGAATTTGTATTACAGTTTTCCCAGTTTTGTAATGGAGATTGTATCTATGATTTTTTTCATGTAAGGATCCTTCTATATTTATGAGGAATTAATGGAAGACTATTAATGTTTTTGACTCATACTTGTCTTATGTGTGATGCTTGTTGTGATCTTTAGTGATTATTTGCAATATTTAAGTGATCTTTAATTTATCTCTTTAATAATGTCTCAATCTATCTACAATAAATATTTATATTTCAGGTTTTTTTATGAGATAAAAATAATTGTATTGATATTTCTTGTGGAAATGACATATAGATTGACAATATCCCTTCTAATTTGAACTTTAGTATCCATTTCCTTTATATAATTCCTCTATCATATAAAACTATAGCCTATGATTATGACTTTGACTCTTACAATCATCCTTATACAGGTCACTCTCTAAACAAACAGTTCTATAGATTTGTATTAATGTTGAGACAAACTCTCTCTAAATTTACATAAACAAAAATTAAAACAAGACCAAAAATCCACTGATAAAAAAATATGTAAGAGTATCAAATATATAGGAGTATGGTCCTTAATCTCATGAACAAGCAAAAACACTTCCTCCAAAATTAGTGCTTCCTTTGATAACTGATCAACTTTGTGGTTCAATTCTCAATAGACATGAGCGAAGGACACCTCTTCAAAAACAAATTTCTTTCCCATAATCCTTTTGAAAATAGGCCCCATATCCAAGTTATAAATGTTAATTTTACCATTTTCCCAGTCCATTAGAAGTTTGTAGTCATAAAAGACCTATAGCCTCTTAACTTGTCTATCCACTCCAACCTTAATTAGGATCCAGATGGCATAGAGTTATTATCTATTGTTTGTGCCCAAACCTGCCCAATGTTGTATTATACTTTAGATTTGAGTTGTGAAAGTTTTTGGGGATGTCGTTTATCATAGTAGACCTGGTCATGTTGTTTTTTTGCAATTGCAAGTTTAAAAAGGGAGGTTGTGAAAAAGAGGCAAAGTTTTCCTTGTAACTTGTAAGGTATAAATTGTTGGACAATTGNGGGTTGAATCAGTTGTAACCTTGCTTAAACAATTATACTTATTTTAAATTCTTTCTATATCACTCAATGACAATCACAATAATGTAGGGAAGTAAGCAATAGACCATTTAGCATCATTCACACATATGAGATACACAGAAACATATATTTCCTGAGGAAACCCATAAAGGGTAAAAACCTCTTCTTCTTTATATGATAAGTAATCTGTACATTCTTTACACTATCATACATATGAGAACCAACTCATAATAAGGCTATAACCTCTGTTTTGCAAGCTACTACTTGTTGAGAGCACCAATTCTCTAGATTCTCTAGCACCAACTCCCTGGTTTCTCTAGCACCCACTAGAAAGAAGCACCAAATAACTAAGTGTTCCAACACCAACTGGATGGAAGCACCAACTTCCAGTCACACAGGAACCAACCTGTATAACATTGAACAACAGTTCTCCCTTACACCACCCTGCCACCCTGGTTTCTCTGGTTGCAACCAGATGGAAGCTACAACTCCCTTTGTTCAAGAACCCACTTGAACCTCTGAGGAAAACAGTCCTCCCTACCACCTCCCTACCACCCTGAAATATAAATCTTTACTATTATGACTTATTACAGTGATATAAAGTTCTTCAATGGCTTACCAGTCTTATCATTGTTCTTCTACACTATGCTACTATGTCTGCATCAATGTCTTCTACACACTCCTTGCGCTTTTTGTTCTTTTTCCTTTTATGCTCTCTGTTCCATGTCCCTTCAATGCACCATTCCCCTTCTGTACATTTTTGCTGCTGCGCTCTGCCTCCTTCTTCACACCTCAATCACACCCAACAACAACCCCCATTTCTTCTTTGTTCAACGTTCTTATAGTCTTTGTCCACCTTGTGCATGCAATCTGCTTCTTGCTCTTGCATCCTCTCCACCCCTAATATCCTGCACATCGGGGTGTTTTCTCCACTTCACTCTTCCACAACTATCCCATCTCCTGTGTGCCACATTGTCTCTCTCTGTTATGCATCTCCTACTCATTGTGAGTGCTCTGCCTGGTCATCATGGTAACTCTTCAGCTTCTCTTGCAGTTTCACTCACGCATCCATCATCACTGGGTGTTATCTCGAGATTCCCCAACTTCTCTAGCAGTTGAGACTCTTCATCTTCTCTGTCAAAGACTAGCTCATCCTCTGGAAGAAACCATCATTTGTTTCTAGCAGTTACACTGTGAAGTGCAATAGTAGCCCTCCGATATTATTCAAATTCATCTGCACCGTTGAATTGACTTCATTGAATCTTGCGTTCATTTCACCATTTCACACTTCAACATTTTGGGATCCCTATGGTAAAGATTTCATTACTCTTCATGTCCCAATCCCCGAAACTCCGAACTAGAGCTTGTCTACACTAGCTCCTTCCTCCATCTTTCGTTGATGTGACCAATGGATGTGACCACATGCTGAGCCAAAACGTGTTTCGAATTTCGGCATTTCGGCAATCCTGTTGTGTGGCATCTCAACTCTCCAAGTCGCGATCTTCGAAACTCCGAAAAAAAGAAGAAGCTTGTCGCTTAAATCTTTTCTCTATAGCTCTTCGACCATGTGACTACGAGAGGTGAATGAGCGCTTATCCATATAGCGCTTTCACAATTTCACTTTTCAGCACTTCGTCATTCCTGTGGCGATGAGTTCTTGATACTCCATGTCCCGGTATCTGAAGCTCCGAAATGGAGCTTGGTTTCACTAGCTCCGATCATTTCGGCCTTTCATGATTTTGCATGTCGTGAATTCATGTTGTGAGTTCAAGAGGTTAGGGAACCTTGTTACTTTGAATTTGTAGTCGGAGAAATGATGATCTATCGTCACGTTTCCTATGGACCCAATGGTCCAGATCTTGTCGTGAATTCGACACTTCACGGGCCTTCCTTGTGCCTGATTCGGGATTTTGGTGTTTCACATTTCGCCGCTTCGGGACTCTTGTGATGAAGAGTCTCGTCACTTGAATCTTCCAACTCCCAGTATCCAAAGGTCCGAAATGGAGTCGGATCAACGGTCCACACTCTAGATGATTCGATAGTCCAGATCTCTTCGTGATTTTGCACATCGCGATTTCGGTATTATTGACGTGAGAGTTCTTGACAACTCCACCTCCCAGTCTACGAAACTCCGAAATGGAATCAGCTCAACTTTTCGA
>SNQJ01S0029370.1:106296-126003 GCA_010110895.2 Picea sitchensis | reverse complement strand
AGTCGGAATTTTTCAGTAGTTAGAGTAGGTGATGTATATAAATAAGCTTGACTTTGAGCATTAGATTACAGTGGTGGTTTTTAATATGTTTTCAGTTCAGTTTTGAATCCAATATGGTTTTGTTTTAAAACATTATGACTCCATAGCCCAATGAATGAACAAGCGGTTTTTGTTTCGGAAATATGCAAGTAAAGTGACAAGGTTCAGAGTTTGATAAGGATGATTTCGGGTTTCCCAATGGATGAAGGCATGTGGTCTACTGTTCTTGGCACTTTACAGGAAAGTTACAGGAAAGCACCGTCCCTAGATAGAGCCTATGTTGGAACAAATATTGAAATTTTGGCTTTCGGTAGCTTAGGAGGAAAAACATTATAGTGTTTAGCTACCGAAAGTGCAGACTTTCGGTAGCTTAAATCTCGGGTTTCATATGCCATTAGGTGCCGAAAGTGTATCGGTCGAGACTAAGTGTTCAAGTGCCACGCATCAAGCCACATGGAGGAAGATCTCACGAGTAGGCGCGAAAAGAATGCAATAAATGACATAAATTCACTATAATAGGGTTTAACATAAATGCCACGTCACCATTTCAGGGTTTCGGCCATCAGAGGTTTGGCCAACGTAAATATTTTAACCACTGCTCTGTTTTCGGAAACCCGAAATCCTAAAATCGGGGTTTCAGGACTTTCGTTAGCTTACGGCGCTCCGAAATCCCACTGTTAGCCACAGAAATCCAGGACTTTCGACAGCTAAGATACCCTTGTTTTCATCCTATTATCCACCAAAATCACAGATTTTTTCCAGTGACTAAACTACCTTAGAAAAAGTCAGTTTTATCAGCCGTGGAGAGGTCGTTTTGCGCACTCAAATGGTCGATTGACATCTACAGATCCTAATATTTCTAGTGGTTCATTCATATTTCCATTTGGATCTTGGGAAGGAAGTCAAAAGTCCCCCAGAATATGAGGTTCATTTTCAGAAATGTGGCATTTTTTACTGTGTTGAGTCATCATTTTCAAATGATGATTCTGAGCGACTGGAATATCATTTTGAGAAACGGTCAGATTTTTTTGTGCCTAACACATCATGTATCAATAACCTCTCTCGATTTTCCTACAGGTGTCACATATTTGGAGAATCGAATCCATCTTCAAGCCCTAAATTTTGGATCTCATATTTTCCTGTTTTGACACATGTTTGTAAAATGAAGATCTGGAGAAAATGGAAACAGATCTCAGGGAACTGAGAGAGGTTTTTTCTCAGAAAAAAAATATTCACAAAATCCTCTTTCAATTTACACACATATTTCATGATTCAAGAGATACATAACCATAACCGCAACCACAATTTTTAGCAGTTTGGTCCATTTTCTAATGGCAAAAAGTTTTTGAAATTGATGGTAACCGTTGTTGCCTTTTGGGAGGATTTCAACCTCAATACCTACATGAGATACCTGTTCATTTATAGAGTGATTTCTTTGTAATTCGAATCATTTTTCAGTTATTTGAAAGGGGGAAAAAGACTTATATTATTGTATCTTCTTGAAGAAGAAAGAGGAGGGGGCGNCTTTCAATTTACACACATATTTCATGATTCAAGAGATACATAACCATAACCGCAACCACAATTTTTAGCAGTTTGGTCCATTTTCTAATGGCAAAAAGTTTTTGAAATTGATGGTAACCGTTGTTGCCTTTTGGGAGGATTTCGACCTCAATACCTACATGAGATACCTGTTCATTTATAGAGTGATTTCTTTGTAATTCGAATCATTTTTCAGTTATTTGAAAGGGGGAAAAAGACTTATATTATTGTATCTTCTTGAAGAAGAAAGAGGGGGGGGCGGGGGGAAGGAGACACACAGGAGTGGTACTCCTGGGTTGTAGCTTTCATTTTCAATTTAATAAAAGATTGCAGAAGCATGTTTTATCCATATCATAGATTCTTGTGATGTTGCTTGCAGAGTTTGTACATATTCTTAGTTTCAATATCACTCCATCTATCTTTTCTTCTCGATTTGTAACTATTTTGTAATAGAATTCATCCTCTGTTAGATGCTCTGTTGCAGACTGATTATAGGTTGTTTCTTGCAGAGATCAAGGTTTAGAATTCATTCTATGCTATATGCTTTATCCCAACCATATTTTTCCACTGATTTATGCTTGGAATTCACTCATCGCTAAGTGCTCCTTGTGTATTGATATGCTTTCTCTTTATTCTTCTACAATACTTTTATAAATCCTTCTCTTTGTAATCAGCTTCTACCTCACCTCTGGTCCATGGATTTCTATTTCCGAAACACTCTTATTATTTACTTGACTATTTGACTCCATGCCCAATGGACTACCTCCCGGTCCAACCCATCAGCCCTAAAAACCTCAAAATTGTTTGTTACCCACAGATCTGCCCGCTATTAAGCTTATTGGATATCCTATCATGACATATATTCGAGAGATCCCTCTCAGGTTGGAAGGGGTAACTTATAATCAAAAGTGGTTCATGGTTATCTCAGAAGTTACTTGTACGCAACCCAAATCAAGTTCTGAGTGATAACTTATTTTTTCATTTAAAATGTGCTAAGTCTTGGCTCAATTACAGGCTAGAGTCGACTCTTGCTACAACAATTACTGTCATATATGTTCAACGAATGTCATTGCATCTAAATGATGGGTCCGATTACAATGATAGTGACTTCATTGTTAATTTGAAAACATGACTTTTGAGTATTATTATGGATTGAAGTAATGCATGGGCAGTGGTTGATTTTGATAGTTACAATTTAGAAATGAGCATTGTTCATAAATTGTTATAAATGCAGAGTGTGTGAATGAAGGGAACATAAACTCTTACAAATTGTGTGGAATACATACTGTCTTATGATGGCACTATCTTGGATATTTCATTATTGGACAGTGAACTAGTTAAGTACACACTAATGGTTATTTGGTCCTGATGATTGTTGGTTCGTGCATCTATTCTTACTGCATAATGTTTTATGTACAACTTGAATAATTTCATGAACAATAATCGTTCTCCTCCCTTCCATTATTTCATATTTTTGCTAATAACAAAACCTTTCACTTCCCATATTTATTTTTCACCCCGTGTTCTGATATTGATTACAATCAAGGGAATTTATGTGTTAAAGTGGATGAAGGTGACAGTGTCTTGTGTGGATTGCAGTGAGGTTTTATTGGTTTGCTTTACAATTGATTTTTGTTTTCATTGAGCAATGAACATGTATTCTTCCCTTTCATTATATCATATTTTCGCTCAATACAAACCCCTCACATATCCGAGAACCATTTTTCACCCCCCTGCTCATTGATTAACAGTAAAGCAATTTGTATGGATTGGATTGCATGAGCCTAATACATCGTTGAGCCAAATATATTTCATATTTTTAAGAATTGTCATGTATGGTTATTTTAAATACTATTTTCTAATCGATCACACATGCATGATGCGTTTTTTCAGTCAGGGCAACCATGACCGAGGAAACAGAGGTAGTGGTAACTAGAACCGAGGCCCAATAAGGCCTAGGATCTCCACATATTTTGACGTTGATTTAGGAGAGCTTGGCCATTTGTTTCATGCCGGATTATTTAATTGGATTGGGTAGGGAATAGTCCAACCTAGGCCTGAGAGGCCTCCTTTCCAAGCCCCGCAAGCACCCGGTATCCCTATACCTCCTCACGTCTCATTACAACCCAAGGTCCCTGAAAATGATGGATGGCAGGACATTGTCCACCCGACAATATCCCAACGTCGTGGCTGGCCCAACTTGTCTTTGCCTGCTCCTCCACTTATTAATCCCACTTCCCAAGCTGCCCCTTATCACTCGTCAGTGCAATCCTCCCATGCTAGCAAGATATTGAAAACCAAGGCACACCATGCACTTGATAAAGGAAAATCCACTGTTGCCGCTTCCTCACCCTCCAATGACTCTGACAAATCCGTGTCTTCCGGGATGCATTTAAGGGACGATTGTTCCCACATGATCAGTGAAATTAGTCCTAAAGGCTCTCCACAGCCAAAGGCAAATTCAGGAAAATCAAGAGGTGACAACAACATTCAAGGAAGGGTTGCATCACAGACTATAAAATATGGTTTCTAGTTTTTTTATTATATCTATTGTTCTATAACAGTTGACTTTGGGGATCTTTAGACATCGTGTTTATTTTGGATATATGAGTATTATTTTGAAATAGTTTCGAATTTCAAGAGTTTTAATTGCCAAAAGTGAATATATTGACAGGGGGCACAAGGAGGTGTATTTTTCTTAACTAATGGTTATGTTATGATTGTTATGATTGTTATGAACCAAAGAGAGTTACAAGGGGTCCCACCTACTAGTTATTATTTAATTATGACCCTTAGTTATAATTATTAATTTCCCCCCCAACTAAAGTTAGTTGATTCTTTTAACTAACTTAACTAATGAGTTGGTTCAACTACTTCAACCAATTCTAATTTGTTAAAATCAAGAAGAAATGGAGGAACATGAGGAGGATAGAAGATAAGCATGCTAAGGTTTTCTCTTTGATTTATGTTGAGATAGTTAAATTTTCATTCATTCATATATTCATCGAAGCTTAATTATCTTTTGTGATAGCATGGCCTTATTGTAGACATCAATATTCAGGGCTGAATCAAATCATTCAGACACTTGTTTTTCAGAGGTGTTGATCTATCTTTGATAGTCTGTGTAGACTTGTCTGTTTTTTAATTAATTTTCATGATTGATAAAGGCTATTGTGCAGAGTCGAGTGGGAAGAAATTTGTGGCAAGCTGATACAGCTTTTAGAGTTCAGTTTTGGTTTTCTGTCAAAGGTCCTTTTGTATGTTCCATCGGGGATGTCTAATTTTGACTTTGGTCCAAGATTTCTGTATGAGATTTTGTAAAGAAAATGACTCTTTGGTGAATTGGAATCAAATAAAGGACTGCTTTATGTCTCATTTGTCTTGATTATCATCTTGGTTTTTTTACTTTTGTTCTTACACTTGTTTCAAAAACTGTTATATTCAAAAAATTACATAAAAAGTGAATTTCTAGCAAGCTTTTTCTTGATAAAAGACTATCCTAAGAAATCATAATTAATAGTTGTGAGTTAGGATGTTATTTTTTGTTGGCTATAAACATAGGCTGATATTCCCATCTACTTTGATTTAGCCAAATAAAGTATGAAAATTCTTGAGTAAGATCATTTCATATCTTTTCCTCGATAGTTATTTGGCGACCATAATGGGAAGATCTTCGATATCTCTCCGGTTAATTTTTATATTCAATTTTCATCAATACATATTTCTTTTTTGAATTTGATTCTTTGACTGTTTTTCTATTAATGACTATTCCTGTTGCGAGGCAGCCCAATATCGAGCCTGGTCTTCAAGACCAGACCATAATTTCTTTGAACTTGTTTAACACCATTATAGAAACTACCAATAACCATGTCGAACTTAACCATTCTTGGGCAGCAATTGAACGAGATATTAGTGCTCAAGAACAATTGGAGGCTAGATGTAGACAACCTAGAAATCAACAATAAACTTTTGTTTCTTCGAGCCTTGGCCTTTATTTCATGTCCTTAGACTCTCATGCTTCTAGAAGAAGAAGAGGCTTGTCACCCAAAGTCAATCCTATTGTTGAAATAGGAATAAGAAACATTGTGTTATCTGCCCAACAAAGTACTCTAAGAAGAACTCTATCTGATTCATCCAACTCATTTTTCTTCTCCTCATCTATCATCCACAAGATGGCATCTAGTGGTGGCTTTGGTGGCACTAGAAGTGCTCCATCTTCCCAATATTCATCATCATCGGTGATTGGTATCTTGTACAACCATCATATCCCTTTCCAATCTACTACAAATCCCACCAAAGTCATTAAAAAGTATGGTATTTTTCAGTTCGAAGAAGATTCCACAACCACACCGTGACATGTGTCCTCTCCTCTTAACATAGCACCTACTACTAGTCCACTTCCGAAGTTTAAAGATAATTTGCCTAAGTTTTCAGGAAATAACACCCTCAGTACCAATGAACACCTAGTGGAATTTTCTAATGCTTTTCATAACATAGGGGCCAACGACAATGACACCTGCATGTGCTTGTTTTTCAATTCATTGGAAGGAAAGGTTGTGGCCGATTTCTTTGACCTTCCTCCTAAGATCTTGTCTACATGGGAGGAGTTAATCTATTGGTTCTGGTCCACTTATGGGCAATCCAAAATCCCTGCCGAGAAGTTGAGAGAATACAATAACGTCATGTATAAATATGGTGAGACCATCAAGTCTTTCAACTTGCGTTTCACCAAGTTGTACAATCAGATCCCTGAACTTATCCACCCTCAGAACCAAGCCGATTTCATGCATTACTACAATGCATTGCCTTCTCCCTACCGTCATAGTCTTGAGGAAAAATCCATTGATAATCTTGGTTCCACTCTGCATACTTTCTCATAGTATGAATAACAACTTGAAAGAACTGGTCTTCCCGAGGGAGAATCAGTTAGACAAACAAACATGTCCTCTCTCTTACAACTAGTACAATATATGAACAATCATATGATATCATTTGAGCGGTAGGGTGTTGTCTCCCCTCTCACCCCTGGAGCTTCATTCTCTTCTACACCCCCCTTTATAAATCCAGTTGAAAACAATTTTCAGCCTAAAGCTATCCTGCCTTGGAGTTGGTGCAAATTTTGCGAGGAGCACCACGGAGAAACCACATGTGAGGTAAAGAAGAGTGCCAGAGATAATATCTTTGGTAATATATCGGAAGCTACTATCATTGTCTTAGACTTTGAGGAGCCAGAGGATGTCATGGTTATTAATACTAGGAACAAAGCCTATGCTCCCAAGGGTAAATTTGAACCTCCTTGTAGTTCTTCTAGCCCGAGATCATCTTCAACCATTGCTACGCCCTAGGTTCCTAAAATTCCTGAGAGTCAAAGAATCACTCCCCCTCCTCCCTCTTATAAATACAATATACTGAATCAATTGGCCAACATCAAAGAAAATGAAACCATCCTAGACATGGTTGTCATCCTTGAACACTAGATGCATCTGAAACAGTTGTAGACAATCTTTCCGAAGAGGTAGATGAAGATGATTCCTCTATAAATAAAGTAGGTGTACATAACTTTAGATACCCTGTAAAAAAAAACCCTTTTTATATTTTTGTAAATATCGTGGATAAGATTGCCCATTGTTGCCTCATTGATGGTGGTTCAGGTCCAAGTGTCATGTTGAAGATTACTATGGAAGAGTTAGGCTTGTCTTGTATAAACGAAAATGCTAGAAGCATGCTCTCCTATAATAGTCTACAACAAATAACCATAGGTGATATTAAGGATGTAACCTTGGTTTTATGCGCTCATCCTGAGATAAGGACAACCCTCRGCATTTGGGTGACTGATATGCTTGTAATAAATTATTCAATTATATTGGGGAGAGATTGGAAAGCCCTAACAGGTGGATACCTCTTACTCGATGAGACACATTTATCCGTTCCTCGGAATGGTAAGAACATTATAGTCCTTAGAGAGGGAATAATTCACCCTACATAGAGAATGTTCCGCAATCTAGCATAAACTATATCGATGAAGACCTAGGAATATATTCCATCTTTGCTGAAGAGGATAATATTCCTTTGGAAAAAATTTATTTAGATAACAGTATATGGCATATGAACTTTAATGGTTCACGATCTAGTGAAGGTAATGGGGCTGGTATTGTCTTGGTTTCCCCTGCAGGAGAAATTCATAATCTGTCATACAAGTTGGAGTTTGCTTGTACAAACAATACCGCTTAATTCGAAACTTTATTATTAGGAATTGAGAACGCCCTTAATCTTGGTTGTACTCACCTTTCATTTTTCAGGAATTTCGAGTTTGTTGTCAACCAGACACGTAATATATGCTCTCATAGTGATAATTTGATGGAACGATACTCCCAAACTATTTGGGAACTTGTCTCGAACCTTGTATCTTTCAACATCACTCATGTTAAGAAGGAGTTGAATTCAATGTCTGGTCAGTTAGCTATCTTTGCAACCTCTCCTAATCAACAACTCTTGCCTCATGGTCCCAATTGTGCCTTTCAATATCTACATTGTCCATATATCCCTGAAAAGGAAGTATCTTGGAAGGCCATCCCTAACGATGAGATCATTTGTGATGGCATTCAAAATGAACCTCTTAAGCTCGGGGAGATTATATCTGTAGAAAATAATAAGATTCCTAAGGGATTGACCCCTCTTGAGAGTTCGTTTTCATTGAGTGTTGTAGGCAACAAAGAAAAACACAAAAAAAGGGAGTTACAAAAGAAGGTGGTTGAAACCATCCTCCTGAACATTAGGACACCTGAATCTTCAATGGATGTTAAAATAAATGTCCCATGTTTTGTTAAAAAACTGATGGTGTCCACCAGGATACTTGGTGAATCTCAAAAGGAATTTTCTTAGTCTTATGAGGGTATTCATGGTTTTGACCCTGGTCTTATTCCTCATATTATGAAGCTAGCTGGGAAAAATCAAGAACTTGTTAAATCTGCACTGAAGACACCCTTTCGAAGAGATTTGAGAGATTTCTTAAGGGCTACAATGTTTTTTTCAGCCCACCGTGGGTGGGTTTCAAATTGGGAACCTTCCTCGAGGACCACTAATATTATTAGAACCTGTATTAGTATTCGAACCTTCAGGCAAGAAATTATGAGAAATCCCTCTCCTCCTCTCAATGTGGGAATATTTTTGCAACAGGTTGTAGAGCCACAATTAAGACCCTTACTTGACAGTTTGTTAGGTTACAAAAGAATCAAGGTAAAAGGGGAAAAGGTTTACGAAACCACTTTTCTTACTAATCACAATACTATGCCTTATAAATTCCTACCTCCTAGTTCACTTGATGTAAGTACCTCCTTTAAAAGGCCTATACACATCACTTTCATTAAATTGGTCAGTCTCCATGGTTATCTTGATGATTTAATCATGTGTGTCAAAGGGATGATAATTACATCAGAATTTCAAGTGTTGGATCATTTCTAGATTACTTTTGTCTTGGACACTAACTTAGACATTTTAAAGGAATTACAAAGACAATGGTTCTCCTATAGCACTAACAATCCTCTCTTGAAGTATTGCGAGGGACCAATATGAAATATTATGATGCTGATTCGATTTCTGTATACTAGTAGCCTAGATCTTATTTCAAATTGTGTGCTTCTTTTCTATGCTTTGCAGTACTTTGATTTCTTATTTCTAGGTTAAGTTTTCTCTTTGTTGCGCTTCATTTATGTCTTTTATTACTGTTGTTTTAGTTTCTACAATTTTAATCCTGTCATGATTTGGTTTATTTTTATCTTTTAATCAATTTGGTCAAATAAGATGTTGGATCAATTTTTCCATAGTGACACTTCTGCAAAGCATTGTTAGTTAATAACAATCAATATTACACAGATGTTATGACGCTCCTCTGAAGGACCCTTGAAATTGTTACATTTTTCCACTACTGTCCTGTAAAGAATTGGCTATCTCCTGCTTCTCCTTGCCATTTCTTCATCCATGGAGATTTTAAGAGAAACTCTAATTTTTTTTCTCCTATAAGTTAGAGAGTAGATTCCAGTCAAATGATTATGCATACAGTGGTAAAACCCCTCATACTTAACACTTTTCATGAATTATTCCCAAATTCCCGGTCATCTTTCCATTAAATCCACTCACTTCCCCCTATTGCATAATCATCCGAGTTATATCTTCTCGACCTGCTGTTTTGGTCCATGAAACCATGAGCTGTGAGTTCTAAATCTATTGGAAACAAATTTTCTTGCGGAGTCGCCAGTTTGTTGACGATTAAAATTGTCAACAAAGTTCTACCCGCAAAGTATTGCTAAAGCCTATTATTATAAAAAACTAAATAATACTAGTAGGTTGGACCCCCTTGAACTATTGGAGAGTAGATCTGTTCATTTTTCATGTTATGATGATGTGTGACACAACTTACATGGTTGATGAAGATATTGTTGTTATTGGTTATGATTTGAGCTTATGAAGTGTTGATTCCTTATGTTACTACAACCTATGTTATTCATTAATGTCATTGTTGTTTTCTCTTATCGCACCTGCACAACAAACATGTTAGTAAAATTACATGAAAGGAAGTTTTGAGAGAGGCAAAATACTAGAACAAATGCAAAGGAAAGGGACCTCATTCTGCAATATCACATGCGAATAATTTGAAGGAAATGAGAAAGAATTGCAAAGGGAGTATTTTTATGCTATCACAACTATACTACATACATGAAAATACTTGATGATTATTGTTAAGCCCTAACTAGCGAGTAAATGGTTATGAAATTATGATTGAATTACATGTTTCATATGCATATGGTGTGAAATGTTGGTGGCACATTTGGCAAGGTGATAGTGTTAATGGTTGTGCAATGGTTAATTGAATTATGTGGTCAATCCACATATGGTATATTTGTATAGATTGAATGTCGATGGCTCATTTGACAAGGTGGTGAGTGTTAATGGTTATGCAATTTTGTTTGAGTTATATATCAAGAAATTGGATATATGATATCGAAAGCCCATTTGGCAAGTACGCTATGCAGATTCCAACGCAGAGTTAGATTAATGGTGTTAATTGAAAGTTGGTTGGAATGTACTGATGAGTAAATGAATGGTTGGTGGAGGCAACGTTCATTTACTACACGTCACCTTTACCCCTCTTGTTATCCGCCACCCTAACCAGGATATTGTTTGATCTTGGTGTTGTGGTTATGATCCAAAATTTTCGTACGGAAGAATTGCTCGACTAGCTCTCGTTTTAGGCAGTTTGATTACAAATATGTCTTTTTTTGGCCATTTGTGATTCTACTCTAGTTATGAAATGATTATTGGCTTAGGTGTATGGGTTTGTGTTTTTTGAAGTGTTGCAACTGTGCGAAATTTGGGTTCTCAGAATGAAAAGTGGATGGTTCTTCCTGTAACAATTTTGAGTTCGTCGAGGCTATTGGTCCTCCTGGGTTGTAGCTCCTTGTTATCACTGTTGTTTGGTTGGAGGTTTTTTGTTTAGTCTTGGGTGAATATCTATCTTCACGCACTATCACTAAATCGAGTCTCTATATTTCATGGGTTTAATGGTCGGAGGTTTTCTGCGTCACTTTGTTTTGTTCACTTCGACTTTGGTTGATTGCACCACCAAGGGTCATGAAATGAGGTTCTTGTTCTTCCTTGGCCCTGTCTTCATCCCTGGGCTAGGATTGTTCACTCGAAGAACACGAGGGTTCTACCTTGCATATGTTAAATAACAATGCCAAGCCAGATTAAAGATTGATCTTTCTATTGTGGCCCCATGTTATGAATTTGTTACCTGTCGACGAATGGGTCTCTTTGTGTATACACAATTAGCCTCGATTTTTCACCATTATAAGAGTGGCTCTTATTTCCTTGTGTTGGTTACGCAACAAACCTTGGCCCTCCTATATGAAGAGTGATTGAGAATACCAGCCTCGCCTCTTGGGTTTCCTACTTGGTTATGGTTGTATAATTATTGACTAGTTCGAATACGAGATCGCCCAGTTGGTCATGTGACAGTCATGTTGGGTTGATACATAGTCACTGGTATTGGCACTAATGATTATTTGGATGGTAGATAACATTGGTTACAAATGCTTGATGTTGCTCACACACGCCGCGTTTTGTGCATAGTATTTTTGAAAAATGAAACAATGGGCATGGTAACTATGGTTTTTCTTTGGGGTCGAATGACTATTAAACTGGATGACTGTAATGAGTATATCCACTGTAGCCTTATGCTAGTTTGATTGTATAAACCTGAATTTGCACAACATTTTCGATCACGGTGTGACTAAATCAAAGCAATGTTATATTAAATCGATGGCTTCGCACGAAATCTTGAGTTGTTACGTGACTGTGTGTTCTGTGTATTGTTTTTTTCAAAGTGAAATTGTTGTATCACAGGGTTTTGTTGGTTGTGCATTGTGAATAACATAGAAGGGTTGAGTCCTCATAGTTAGAGATACTTGCAAATTTTTTAGCACGTTTTGTTTCATCACGATCAATTGGTTGAGATAAGCTTGTTGTTAAGACCTCGTAATGTTGGATGGATGGCCCATCTCTTTAAGGCACATTGGATTGTTTTTTTTTACAGTGGCAGAGTTACATTGCCTGGGCGAAATACCTTGTGCATAAGTTGGGTCTAAATGGCGACTGTCGGTTGTATGTTTAATTATCATTTGGGTGTGGCATTTCAGTCTGGATTATTTTGGTTACTATCATATATGTTCAACGAATGTCATTTCATACAAATGATGGGCCCGATTGCAATGATAGTGACTTCATTGTTAATTTGAAAACATGAATTTTGAGTATTATTGTGGATTGAAGTAATGCATGGGAAGTGGTTGATTTTGATAGTTACATAATGGAAATGAGTATTGTTCGTAAATTCTTATAAATGCAGAGTGTGTGAATGAAGGGAACATAACCTCTTACAAATTGTGTGGAATACATATTGTCTTATGATGGCACTGTGTTGGATATTTGATTATTGGAGAGTGAACTAGTTAAGCACACAGTAATGGTTATTTGGTCACGATGATTGTTGGTTGGTTCACCTATTCTTACCGCATAATGTTTTATAGATCACTTGATTAATTTCATGAACAATAATCGTTCTCCTCCCCTTACATTATTTCATATTTTGGCTAATTATAAACCCTTTCACCTCCCATATTCATTTTTCACCCCCTGTTCTGAGATTGATTAGAGTCAAGGGATTTTCTGTGTTAAAGTGGATGAGCGTGACAATGTCTTGTGTTGATTGTTGTGAGGTTTTATTGGTTTTCTTTACAATTGATTGTTGTTTTCATTGAGCAGTGACCATGTCTTCTCCCTTTTAATTATATCATATTTCGCTCAATACAAACCCCTCACATATCCCAGAACCCCTTTTCACCCCCCTTCTCATTGATTAACACTAAAACAATTTGTATGGATTGGATTGCATGCGCCTAATACATCGTTGAGCCAAATCTATTTCATATTTTTAAGAGTTTTCATGTATGGTTATTTTAAATACTATTTTCTAGTTGATCACACATGCAATATGGGTTTTTTCATTCTGGGTAGACATGGCCAAGGAAACAAAGGTAGAGGTAATTGGAACAGAGGCCCAAGAAGGCCCAGGTTCTCCATACATTTTAATGTTTATTCAAAAGAGCTTGGCCAATTGTTTCATTCCAGATTCTTTAATTGGATTGGGTAGGGAATAGTCCAACCTAGGCCTAAGAGGCCTCCTTTCTAAGCCTCGCAAGAACCTGATATCCCTTTACCTCCTCACATATCATTATAACCCAAGGTTCCTAAAAATGATGGATGGAAGGAGATTGTCCACTCGACAGTCTCCCAACGTCGTGGTTGGACCAACTTGTCTTTGCCTGGTCCTCTACCTATTAACCCCACTTCCAAGAGATTGAAAATTGAGGCACACCATGCACTTGATAAAGGAAAAGCCACTGCTTCCCCTTCCTCACCCTCCAATGGCTCTGACAAATTGGTGTCTTCCTAGATGCATTTAAGGGACGATTGTTCGTACATTATCAATGAAATTAGGCCTAAAGGCTCTGCACAATCAAAGGAAAATTAAGGAAAATCAAGAGGTGACAACAACAATCAAGGAAGGGTTGCATCACAGAGTAGAAAATAAGGTTTCTAGTTTTTTTATTATATCTATTGTTCTATGACAGTTGACTTTGGGGATCTTTGGACAACATGTTTATTTTGGATATATGAGTATTATTTTGAAATAATTTTGAATTTCATGAGTTTTAATTGCCAAAAGTGAATATGTTGATGGGGGGCACAAGGAGGCGTCTTTTGCTTAACTAATGGTTATGCTAACAATGATTTTTATTATTGTCATGAACCAAAGGGAGTTACAAGAGGTCCCACCTAATAGTTATTATTATCGATAATAGTGAGTATTACTCTTCTCCCTAGCTAAAGTTAGTTGAGTATTTTACCTAACTTAACTACTAAGTTGCTTCAACTACTTCAACCAATTATAATTTGTTATTTTACCTAACTTAACTACTAAGTTGCTTCAACTACTTCAACCAATTATAATTTGTTAAAAGCAAGAAGAAAGGGAGGAGCACGAGGAGGATAGAAGAGAAGCATTCTAAGGTTTTCTCTTTGAGTTATGTTGAGATAGTTCAATTTTCATTCATTCATATAGTTATTGAATCCTAATTCTCTTTTGTGATATTAGGTTCTTATTGTAGACAACAATATTCAGGGCTGAATCAAATCATTCAGACACTTGTTTTTCAGAGGTGTTGATCTATCTTTTATAGTATGTGTAGACTTGTATGTTTATGAATTAATTTTCATGACTGAAAAAGGCTATTGTGCAGAGTCGAGTAGGCAACAATCTGTGGCAAGTTGATCCAGCTTTTAGAGTTCAGTTTTGGTTTTGTTTCATAGGTCCTTTTGTATGTTCCATCGGGGATGTCTAAGTTTGAATTTGGTCCAAGATCTCTGTATGAGATTTTGTAAAGAAAATGACTCTTTGGTAAATTGGAATGAAATAAAGGATTTCTTTATGTCTCATATGTCTTGATTATCATCTTGGTGTCTTTATTTATGTTCTTACACTTATTTAAGCAACTCTTATATTTAAAAAGTACATAAAAAGTGAATTTCCAACAAGCTTTTTGTTAATAAAAGACTAGCCTAAGCACTCGTAATTAATACTTGTGAGTGAGGATGTTATTTTTTGTTGGCTATAAACATAGGGTGATATTCCCGTCTACTTTTCTTTAGCCAAGTAAAGTTTGAAAATGCTTGAGAAAGATCATTTCATATATTTTCCTCAACACCTTGCATTGACATTCCTTTCCTTGAGATGCCATACCTTGCATTGACTTGTCTTGCCTTGACATTCCATGAATTTCCTTGGCATGCCTTTCCTTAAATGGACATGCCTTGCCTTCACATGACATGCCTTGCATTGGCATGCCTCTCCTTGACATGTCTTTCCTTGCCTTGACATGCCATCCATTTCCTTTCCTTGACATGCCATGCCTTGACTTGCCATGTTATGCCTTTCCTTTCCTTGACATTCCATTCCTTTCCTTGACATTCCATGCCATGCCATGTATTTCCTTTCCTTGACATCCCTTGCCTTGCCTTTCCTTTCCTTGACATGCCTTTCCTTGACATGCCATGCCTAGCCTTGAAATGCCATGCATTTCCTTTACTTGACATTCCATGCCTTTCCATGCTCCTTAACTTGACATGCCATACCTTTCTTTGGAATTTACATGCATTTCCTTGACTTGACATGCCATTTCCTTGCATTGATGCCCACGGGACCACTAGACATTGATGTCCATGGGACCACGATGCCCACGATACCATGATGCCCACAATCACTTGACAAAAGGGTTTTTAAAATTGACCCCTTGTGCGGAATTTTCATTGTGCCTCACTACAAAAAACTCTAGTTCCTGAGATCCTCTAACACACACTTTTTCAAGTGATGGAATATTAAGCATAAAGTTGTCCTAAGTGTTTTATGAAGTTGTAATATGAATACCTTGTATGTTCCATTTTCTTGTTATTTTGAATTCATCCATCCATCCCCTTTAAATTACATATTTTTTATTCATATGGGAATTGCAGGTATGTTAAGAGTTGGGCGTGCATTTTCACAATACCCTGGTTTCATGCATTTTTAAACATTTTTATCTTGATGCATTTTTTTGCATTTACAAAGCATCTTTTAACCTTTATGCACAATAGAGGGGTTTTGGTTTCAAAATGTACAACTAAAATATGAATATATGTAAAATGATAAAAAAAAAACTCCACAACTTTTATCACTTATTTTGGAGGTCATATGATTCATAGGAGTGCATTTTATAGTAATGTTGTTTTTCCATCCATTTTACAAAAGATCTTGAATTTGGGTTCTAGGTAGAAGTTATTTTTCATTTGAAAATGAAATCTGAATGATATAGATAGATTCAAAATGTTATTAACTTCACCCAAAATATTAGATCCCTAAATTTGGATCTATATAGAAGCATGGGCATGCATTTCCATTAGGCCACTTTCTACTGATTTGGTCTCTCAATTTGCAAGGTAGATTTTGTATCTTTTACACATAAGCCACTTTTATGTTCGCATACACAACACTAAATGTGTATGCAAGTGTAAAATAATCTAATTCACCCTGAGAAGCTTGAATCACTCAAATTTAAGGTGTGTTACGACTTGGGCGTGCATGTTTCATCATGCCTCGAATTCATGCATTTTTAAGCATTTTCCTGTTATGTTTTTTTTTTGCATTTACAACAGAGTTGTGTTTTTAGACAACTTATTTTGTATCTTTAACATTCATTTTAATATCTCATGCTTATCATATTAAAACGTAACATTTTAATATGTAATGATTCTTATATTGTGGCAGGGTGATCGTGGGAAGGCACCAGCCTCAGAGTAGGTAAACGATTAACAATATCCATAGCCATTTATAGTGAATTTTATTATTGTTTTTATAATTGAATTAACTTGTATTTTTTTGTTGAGTATGTAGCTATTGACACTTGATGTACTTGGAAATATCGACAACTATGAGCACATGTTTGAATTGGACCTAGTTGAGACAATTAAGAAGGTTGTGATAATTATTATTTTTAACTTACTCAGTTGTTTACGCATGAACCAATGGAGGAGGCTGGAAAAAGATGCAAAGTTTTGATGGAGGAAATAAAATGATCTGCAGTAAGCAACATCTTTTAAAAAGGTTATTTATCACATATGTTCATTTATGAATTTTGTTTTGCTACTTTTATATGATATGAATAAAACATGTTTTATTTTCATAGGAATTATTTAGAAAACTTCAACAACTTGTTCCAAAGGATGGTGTTGGTAGAAGTGATGCTCAAACACCAGGACATACTACCATGAGTCACATACCCAAAAGGCTCTTTGGCTCTCTGCATGTGGCTGACATCCTTGTGATTGAGATGACTGAACCTTCTGGGAACCATGATACGCTGTCAGTGCAGTGAACACCATACCAAGAACTTGATGGTGGCCAATATGAGGCAATTAGTGATTCTACACATTTCTTTCTTAGATCCTCACATGTTACCAACAAGTGAACACTAGAAGTTACCTTTTTGGTTGACGAGAACATTGTTCCGATCTAGATACAAAAAATGTCAAGTATTTATCAATATCTTAATTGTTTCTATTATCTAGTTGAAACATACATCTCTACAATTATTTTGAATTAATGATCATATCTTTTTGTAAGAAACAACACCTTTTTAATCATACAAATGATAAGTCCTTAGATATTTTTGGGCCCACCATATGGACATGGTGGAATGCTTAGAATCCAAATTTGAATAAGGAACTTATTAACCACTTGGCCGGCCTATTCAGTGATTTAGTGGAACATATTTGAAATATGTGAGGGAACAATATAGGGTTAATTTGAAAGAAAACCTTAGGTATTATCATCCTTCGATGATTCCTGAGGTTGAGTGGAAGAATCTATTGGAGGATGAAAATGAGAAGAAAGTGAGAAAAGAAGGAAATATGCCACTTGGCCTAGGAAGGTATATCATATTTTGAATTTAATATGATCAATTTTTGTTAGTTCTACATAAAATTTGAGATTTACAACCTATTGGAACTTGTTTCTAGGCTCCCAGACACATCAAAAGCAACCAAGGCAAGACTAGAAAAACATGGGCAACACAAACTTGGCCAAGGTAGTTATGTGAAACTAAAAGCACGAATTGTAAGTACCAAATAATTAAACCATATCATTCCTATCATCATCCAACTTTAATTTAATTGGATCCAATAAGCTAAATTTGAAATCTTGTGCAATGCAGGGGGCTAAATTTAAAAACGTGACCATAGAAGAAGACCTTCGGCTCAATTTCAACTGTGGATTTCAAGTTGTGGTTGAATGTCGAAAACTCATTGGGAAAAAAAAATCTTCCCCTTTGAACTACATCATAAGTAACATCAATGGAATTTAATTGTTGATTACTTGCAAAATCTATCCACTATTTCTTTCACCCATAAATGAATGTGCCTTTATGTTTTAAGCAAGAGAGAAACAACAATAATGAGGCCAATAGTGGAAAACAATCCAGTGACAGTGGAGAATATTCTGATGATGGTGGTGTGCAACCTAACCATGATGGTGGAATGAAATCCGATGGTGGTGTGCATCCTAGACATGATGGTGGAGTGCAGCCTGATGATGGTGGTGTGCAACTAGATCATGATGGTATTATGGCTATAAAATAAGAAGTATGGATTAATAAAATTATTAATATTTACTTGTAGATGGTGTACTTATAAATTTTCTTGTTATGATGGAAGAGAATGTAGATGTGAATGCTTAGAGAGATCAAGAACACATGGTAGTCGAACCAATGGTCTTGACTAGTCAACCTGGTAAACACCATTGTAATGATATTTGCATTAATGAACTACTTCTATGAATAATAACTAACCATTTAATTTAACTCTTTTTGTTATTTTAGTTGAGGTCCCTCAACAATGGATTTCATGTCATGGAGAGTACCTGACTAGACATATAACACGTTAGAGCATGCATATTGAATCAACACTAGCAGAGGGCCCAACAACTGAAGTGGATCAAGACATGCATGAGCCAATCAACAGATTTCTAAAATGTAAAAAATAGAAAAAGAAGTGATTGTGTATATTATGAGAAACATGTATAATGGAAACATATTTTGACGATAAAATATATTAATATATATGATTTGTTGCTACCTTCTTATGGATGTATGTTATAAGAAACATGTATAGTGGAAACCTATTTTGATGATAAAATATATTAATATATACTATTTGTTGCTACCTTATTATGGATGTATGTTATATGTTTTGTATGTACAAAATCACATAGATGCACACACATTCTTTCTTTGATTTACCTTTAAACTGTTGTTTGGTACTTTCTACGCATGAATCGTACTATGCTACTTTCAAACTTTTTTTCCAGTAGATAGACTGGTTATGGGGAATTATGAGTGATTCAAGGGGGGGAGGGCCAAATGAGATCCCACCTTCACATGGTTGGCCACATTCAATAGAGAATAAATTATTCTTGAAACCAAGAGAAACTCATTCAGGTATTCCAATTTAAACAAAGTTATCGACTTAATGAGAACCGTGACCTCAAAACGAGAACTCTAGCCCTTAAAACCCATATTTTGCATAAAAAACATGAAAATCAACCCCCAAATCAAAAAGTGGTGCTACCGGTAGAACCATTTTTTTAAACAGTGTCAAAATTACAACATTTTTCAAATATGGAGTTTGAAACTCAGACAGTAGCTCAGAAAACCCTTAAAATCATCACCTAAATAAAAAAGTGATGCTACATAAAACAATTTTTTTTTCCTAAACATGAAAATCATAGTTCTTTATGACCTAATTGAAATTGTGACATTAACAACAAATGCCTACTTAAATTAGACACCAAATTAGACACCAAATGCTCACTTGAAAATTTATTCACAATTTTTTTTTTAATTTACATTAAAAAATAAATAAATAGAAAGGAAAAAATATTCGCAAATAATTTTTTTTTTAAATGACCAAAAAACCACATTT
>SNQJ01S0029370.1:79984-106145 GCA_010110895.2 Picea sitchensis | reverse complement strand
AAAAAAAAAAAAAAAAAAAAAAAAAAAAACATTAAAATTTTCCTCCAAAAACAATAATTTAAAAAACAATTATATAATTTTTATACAAAAGAATCATTAAAAAACCTTTAAAAAGTAATGTTTCTTAAAAAAACAAAAAACAAATAATACTTGAAAAATGTTAAAAAATAACAAAATTCAACAAAAAAAAAATGTCTCAAATAAAAAATATTCAAAAAATATTAAGAAATCTTAAACTAAAACTTTAAAATTAAAATAAAAGACAAAAAATTCAAACATATATATTTTAAAAACAATATTTAAATGAAAACAAAACAATTTTAATAAAAACAATAACCAAAAAATACAAAGAAAATTTTAAAACCAATTTTAAAATGAACTTCTAAGCAAATTTTAAAAAATAGAAAACCAAAATTTAAAAAAAAAAAATTAAAACAATTTTACAATACAAAACCTATAAATTTTAATTAAAACTAATATATATATATATATATAATAATAATAATAATAATAATAATCTATTCTTAAGGTCACAGCCAAGCCACACCAAATTGGTGTATCAGACCCCCTTGTTTGTGGGACAAGGGATTCCCCTTCGCCCAGCGATTTGATTGGTAAAGTCTACGGAGGTATACATACCCTACCCCCCTCTGGATTTGAACTTATGAAATAACTTTAAATGTTATATATATATATATATAACATTTAAAAAAAATATACAATTTTGCAATTGANTTGAACTTATGAAATAACTTTAAATGTTATATATATATAACATTTAAAAAAAATATACAATTTTGCAATTGAAATAACATAAAATTTTAATTAAAATTAAAACCAATTTTTTTTTTAGAAAAAATCACAAACCTACATATTATTGGGGTGTAGTGGGGGGCGATGCCCCACCCTCGATGACACCCAATACGCCCAACCAACCCATGCGGGTTGGTTGGGCATCGTTGGTGTCGTGGGGGGCAATGTTGGGCATCGCCCCAGCCCCCACGGGCTAATATTGTCTAGATCTTAGCCCGTGGGGGCTAGGGTGATTCCTGACATCACCTCCCATGGCCTCCCATCATCGATGCATATTTTTTTTTAATTTGTTTGTTTTTTATAAAATTTTAAATATATTTAAGTTTTTTAATAAAAAAAAAATTGTAATTTTATGTTTTTTTTTTATTAAATTTTGTAATTTAGGTGTTTTAATTTGGTTTTTTTATAATGTATTTAAAAAAAAATTTGTGTGTTTTTTAAACCTTTCTAATGTTCTGGGCCATAAATTTGTTTTTTTACCCTTTTTTTCCTAGTTTTAGCTTAGTTTATTGTTTTTTTTTCCTTTTTATTTTTATAATTTTTCTTTAATTTTTTTTACTATCTAAATTTGCCTTTTAATTTCAATTCTTTAATTTTTCTTATTTTGTTTTAGTTTTTAATTTATATATAAAAAAAAATTATATTTTTTTGCTAAATATTAAAAAATAGTGTTATTCAACTACAATTTGTTTCTGTGTATTGAAGTAAAGGTAAACAATGTGTTAAAAACGGTGTTTTCTACTATATTTTAAAAGTATGGAACAATAAATTAATTAACGAGATACAATTATATGAAAAATAGTAACTTCAAAAAATTAAATAGTAAAAAATATTTTTAAGATTGAAAGAAGCATGAAAAAATGACTAAAAACACCGTTGAATAAAAAAAAATTAGAAACTTTTGGAAATAGATGAAAAATAAGCATTTAAAAAAATGTGGATCAAAAAATTTAAAATATCAAAAACCCACCTAAAAGGGGAGAGGATGTGCTACCGGTAGCACCATTTTTAAAAATGGGGTAAAAAATTGGACCCCCCAAAAAACGCGAACTCTGTAGAGTTCTCGCTAAGTTGGTAACTATGTTTTTAGTCTTTTGAGAGTCTCGTCCAAGTTGATATGTCTATTTATTTATTAAAGTATTATTCAATCATATAAATTTTATTCTCTGATGATTTTTGTAGGTATTCAAAAGGATGAGGTTAGGGAAATGGTGTTGAGTTAAATTTTATCTGGATATGTGGGGTGTTCACTTAAAAATAACAGGATCTCCAAATGTTATTACTTTGTATATTTGTTTGTTATTTCAATCTAATTTCTTATGTTTTATTTACTATTAAAATCTCAACTATCATAATGTGTTGCAATGGAATCTCAATACAGGCATAAGGCTTATCAACTAATTGGCAGAGTTGCAACATCTCTTGTAATACCCCAATTTTGAGTCCACATAGTAAATAATGTAATTTCTATTTGAGTCCAACCTCTGCCAATTATGTTGGGGGCACCATCCTTTTCACCCCGGATCATAGCCATGTCACGTCTCCGACTCCTATTCATCATACAAAAGACGACTCTCTTTCCTCAGCCAGTCCCATCGAGAAACCTAAACGTCTCAGATGTAAGTCTAAATTCCTTTGTAGGACTTGTGAAGGAAGCCATCTTACTCGCTTGTGCCCAGTGACTGTCAGGATACCAGAGGCGTGGGGCTCGCCCAAAATCCCTTCGGACTCTGAGACACCCATGGTTCCTCCTCACACTACTTCACCTTTAATGATCCTGGCGGTCTCACCACCGAGATTTTCCTCTGACCTCACCCCCTCCATGGAGGGTGAAGCATCTCCTGCCCCTGTTACCATGCATCCTCTTCAACCTATAATTGAAGAAGTGACCACGTCGGTGCCATTTATGGTCAAACCGTCTCTCCCTAAAAAGAGTGATGCATCCTCCTGTCACGTCATCAACATTTCAAGTCTTCCCCCCTTCTAAACAAGAGAGATTCATTCTTCCTCTGAATACTCTCTCTCTGAGTTCTGATGAGGTCCCCTTCGACTGGGACGACCTGACGGGACATTCCATACCCCCACCTATGTCTATTCCACTAAGAGACATTATTCGAACCATAACAAAGACTATGTACTCCATTAGCACTTTCTCCTCCTCGACTTGGAGAGATTTGGGCTTTCCCAAGATTTTGTCATCTATCCACAGGATGACTTTCGGTAGAAGGTCGGGATAGGAACCTTAGCCTCCCCTTTGACATGTTGATTAGAACTAAAAATGAGTCTTAGTTAAGTTTTTTTCCGACTCTTTATTAAAAATTAAAAAGATCACCGAGTGATTTGTCCCTTTCACACTCGTTAAAATTAGATTTGAAAGATCATGAGTCTTAGTTAAGCTCTTTTCCGACTCGCTATCAAAAATGGAAAATATCGCCGAGTGAACTTGTCTTTTTCACACTCGTAAATTTGATTTGAAAAGATGTCTATTTGACAAAAGTTTACCCCTTTTTCACATCAAGTAGACTAAAATATATAAAAAATGACATTTTTTGGTGTTAAATTGTGATTGCATCTCGTGCCCTTGCTTGCAGTATTGAGCCTTTAGCCGGTTCTCGCTTTTCATTATAAACCATGGCCCAAGCAGTTTGCATCCTCGACCAAGTAGAGCCTTGTTTATATCCTTCGCAATTTGACACCCTATACCTTGGAGGGAACATCACCTCGAGCGTCCATCTCTCACATGCATTTCCTTGCATTGAGCATAGGTACGTTCCACTGATGGAACTAGTTTTTCTTACTTGCGACACTCATTCCCTCCTCTGTATCATAGAATTCACTTGTTATGAAAAAACAAAAAAAGACGGGCGGGAAGGGAGTACTATATTGTAATTGGTAGCAGTTGTGTCTCCTTTGAACAGAGCACAAAGTTATTGAGTCCTTGTGTCATCATAATTTTGCGTTTAGCATGGCCTTAGGAAGATGATCTCCTTACATAATTTTCTCTACCGACTAGTTAATCTTCCAGTCACTATAGAGAACATTATGGATGCCTCCTGCATCAAGTTGTCACATCATTAAGTCTATGCTGTCAGAGTCCACCATATGTCTCATGCTCTTGTTAAAATGAAGTCTATAAACCTGTGTCGGCCACTCCTCAGAAATCTTGACTTTTCATGTTGGCCATAACCCGATTTTGTCTCAGAATCACATGATACTTTGGTGTTATGATGCACCCTGGCTCTACTTTCATCATTGGTAGGTCACTGTGAACCCAACAATCGACATTTCATCATGGGTCGTTGATTGGGTGGTTTCCCTTGTGTTCGACAACAAGACATCTATTCACACTTTGGGATTTGTGCACTGTCTTGGATGCCATTAGCCTTATTGGTTGTTTCCTCGCCTTTGTCAGTAGTTTTCATCATTGGTTGTTATTCAAAGGGTCTTTTTCGTGYACCACTTGCATTTGGCACACGTGAAAGACACACAGGGTCATTGGTTTGTGAACATGCTCTTCATCCGATCTMCACCAAATCATGAAGTTCCTTCTTTGTTCCTCATGCTGACTGATGAGAGATGCTTTAATTCTCTCCTTTTAGTGGGTCTCTTTCCATCGACTTCAACTCATGTATTCTAGATATGAGACCTAGAGTTTTATGAGTACCTTGAGKCTTGCAGTCATTAGTGGCAGGCTCTCTCACCATTGACAGATGKAAATACATCAATGTCTCCTGATCAATGGATCTCTCAAGTGTTCAACACCAGCTCCTTTATTCACATTTGTAGATATGTACTCGGTGCCTTGATACCTACTTTCATCATTGGTAGGATGTCTCCTGTTTGTTAACAGTATACCTCAATGATCGGTAATCAAATGATGTCTCATCGTGTTCGACCTCAACTCATTTATTCACATGATGTAGACTTGCACCATTGGCGGATTGTATTCAAGACTTGAAGACATCACTTTGTTGATGTAGCTTTTCTGAGATGTTTCTTCCATTTCATTGGACCAATACCTATTTGACTTCAACGATCATGGGAGATTAGATTGTACTCCATGGTATATAGATATCTTTAGACTAATTTTGAGACTGGTTTCACTGGGCCTTGTTCGTGACTATGGCAACTATTGGCATGTAACCGCATTTATACTTGCCTACTCATGGCCATGAACAATTGTTGGTATATTTCCCACATGGATTTGCATTGTATTCTTGGCAGCCATGTATGCAAATTCAATACATAATGTAATGATAAATTGATTTCGTCCAACTGGTTCTCTACCACTCCACTTCTAGGTTATTTATAATGTATTTCGGCTATCACATATACTCCTCTAATCTCACACATTAGGGGGCATATGTTATAGAAAGATTTGCCTCACCATTGCTATCTTGCGCATAGGGCCTTTTTCCATTTCCCTATGCAGACTTATCAATCCCTTTTTGATAAATCCATAGCCAAAAATATATATTTTTCCACATATACGCTCTCTAACTGCTTTGCAAGATGCGTATACGCTTACTGATCCACTACAACTCGTGTATATCGGGATTTGTGCCAGAAAATACAAAATAAGGTCAGGTTTCCCTGAAATGACAAAAGATCTCTGATCTTTGGCCTTCCATATACTAGAAACATTTTTACTCGTCCCTTCTGTTGCATTCTAGAGGCTATAAGAGCACAATTTCGAGCTATGGAAAAAGCGGAGAAAGCATTCAACTTTGAGAGAAACGTTACTCTGGAGAAATTACTTCATATTGAGTCTACATCCCTTTGTCCCTCAAGTCTAAACACAGTGTTCAACCCCTAAGCTCTTTCCTTATTTTCAAGAGGACCTCATTACCTCTTTGCTATGAGCTTGCCTTTGGTGGAGGATTGAAGTGGTGGAGACCCAGTTGGAAGGAACCTAGTTTCTTGGTTTCGAACCATGCCAACATGAAAGTCTGTAATGTTGATACTTCTATTGATCAATTATTAATAGAAATACTCCTTTCCCGTCCTATCGATATCTTGCAAATATATGATTGTTATCCATGGGCATGTTTGTAATGTTTATTAATGGATTGTGCTATCTGATTTGCTAACCCATTTTATATATTGTCACTATATACTTGCATCGCTTGTTTGTTGAGAATTTCTTGAAGGTGTAAAGATTTGGGTCAAAGCACTCAACGGTGGAATGACATCAAACGATTGGATCGAGGTAAGCTTCTTCCTCGCATTGCACATTATTTTATATAGCACATGTTGGAATTAAGTTGATTTCTACAGTCATACCTATCTATTGTGGTTTACCCTTGGCCATAGAGAGTTTTTCCCTTGTAATAGAATTGGTGACTCCACTGGGGAGAGATCTTCCTTCTCAGGGTTGAATTATTTTTTCTTCTTACATTTCTCTTTTTCCTTTGTGTTTCTTGGCGTATCACAGTTGGAGAGAGTCTGTTCACTCTGGGTCTGAGTTTTTCAGCCTTTTACCCTTTCCTAGCCTTGTTTTAAAAGATATATGCCCTTTTTTCTTTGACAGTCGCGTATACACGCTTGTTGTCCCACTGCAAGATGCGTATATACTCCCTTTTCTCTTGAAAAATCATGTATATCACTTCCCCTTACTTGCTTGCTTGGTTTAGTGATTGTTGAGTAGGTTTTGAGGATCACTAAGCCTTCTTAGGTCTCTATGGTGCTTGTTGAGATTATCTGGGATGACAGGAAACCTGTTGGGACTTGAATTTTTGGGCGTCGTCTTTCTCTTTGTTTTCCGTTTTTTATTTTTCCTTGGTAGTTGGGTATTCTGCTTAGCTGCTTGGTATTTTGCTTGAGTGACGTCTTTTATACACAGTAGAAATTATATATCAAGTCGCTTATCATTCCAGCCATTTTATTTTTAATACATTGAAAATACAAAAAAATAGGTATTTTGCATTGGTTGATATTTTTGTATTGGAACCTTTATCATTAGCTTAGCACATTTAGCGAAAGATTGCATTTTACTTCTTAGTTGCAGAGTTAAAATTGAAGATTGTGTTATAATCTTTGCATGAGTAGTAGTGTTTGAGTGTATGCGTCGAGCACGTAGGGGGGTGCAAGGGGGCGGAGCCCCCCGTGTGGGGGTCCGAGGGCATTGCCCCCGAAATTGTTTTTTTCTACCTCGGGAAACGTGACACCTACCTCAGGAAATGTGTCATGTATTTAGGTGGTTTTTTCGGCACATGGTTTTTGCTGATGGTTTTCTATTTCCGGTTAAGGAATTAGGGTTTTGGACTAATCCAAGTCATTGGGTTAGGGTTTTGGATGCCGCTAGCTCCTATATGTATATTGTATTGTAAACAATGTAACATAATGAATGAATATAATATATGTTAGTTTTCCCGGTTTGGGTTTCCAGGGGAAAAATATCTGTGTAATGTTTGTATTTTCCATTGTATCTTTTCTATTCTTTTCTGAATATCTATTTATAGTAGACATTGTACAAGGTTAGTATTTACATTTGGTATCATAGCTTTATTGGCTTTAGGGGGACGCCTTTGTGGTCAAGGGTTTGGCTCCGGACTGTGATAAGCCTTGTTAGGGGACGCCTTTGTGGTCAAGGCCTGGCCCTGACCAGGATAAGCCTTGTTTTCGCTTGGAGATTTTACAGATTGTTTTTCTGTGAAAAGAAATGGAAAGCACCAAGATGGAGATCGAGAAGCCATCGGAAAATCTTTGATTGCGGAAGCTCAATATGAAGATATTTTTTGTGACAAAGACTCAATGGATCACTCAGATCTCGGTGTATCGTTATAGAAATTTCGCAGATGACTGGAAAAAGATGGAATCGAAGGCAAAGAGCACAATTCAACTCTGTCTCTCTGATTCACATTACTAATGTGTCGGAGGAATCTATAGCCAAGGATTTATGGAAAAGTTGGGGAAGCTAGACGCTTCTTTAAGTCCCCGGTAAATAAACTATTCTTGAGAAAAAGTTGTATAACTGGAGGATGAGAAATGGAGACTCGGGCAGTAGAGAATTTGAATTCTTCCAATACTATGGTAAGTCAAGCATTCAAGGAGATTAAAATGAGAAGATAAATGTATCAGTTTGTTGTGTTCTTTACCGATTCGTGGATAGTCCGGTTGTACATATAGTAATACAACTTTGAAGCTTGAAGAAGTGGTCTCATCCTTGTTGTTGGAGGAGATGAGATGAAAGAATATGGAAGGACATAGCACAAATGAATTATTTGGTAAGAGGACATTACCAAGAAAGAAATAGATCTAATTTCTCAAGTGGGAGATCTAAGCTCAAGGGTAGATCTAAATCTCCTAGAAAGTTTGAAAATGGGTATGTTGGAGGTGTGGAAAGAAGGGCACTACAAGAAGCAAAGATAGATCCAAAGGAAAAGAAGGGATTCAAGAATCTTCTACAGAAGAACATACCTCCAAAGAAGAAGGAGGGATGCATACTCTAAGAACACAATGCATCATGAAGATGGTTGATTGACTTATAAAATCCTTTCATATGACTTCCTTTACTGTGGAGCATATATGCTACATGAAAAGCAAGGATGGAGTTAATGTTTTCCTAGGTGATGAATTGACAATCAAAATCATAAGATGAGGAAGGGTCAAGTTGAGACTCATAAAAGGAAGGATTAGAACACCGCCTGATGTTCTACACATCCTGTGTATGGTTTTAAATTTGATTTATAAGAAAAATGGAAGATGCAGGGTAAAAAACAATTTTTGAAAAGGAACTTCCGTGATGATTCAAGAGAAAATGGTGTTGATGAAGGGTGTTAGGTTTGGAACTTTGCTAATCTAGTAGGAAGAACTATTAGTGATGTAAGTGTATTAGCCCATTGTTCCCTCGATATTAGAGTTAAGAAAGAACTCCTATAGTCTCGGAGAAAAGGTTATGTTTGTGGCATCAAATATTGGGACACATCGAAGAGAAGGGTCTCGACTACTACAATTTATAAAGGCATGAAGAATAGAAGGTATGTCTAACTTCTCTAGATTTTGATTTCTCAGAACATTGTCTATAAGGGAAGAAGAATCGGGTAATATACCCCTCTGGTGCAACGAGGGCGTAAGGAATTTTACAACTAGTTTCATTAAAGGATGTTTTGGACCTATGTCACTCCATCATTGGGAGAATTTGTGTAATTATGTCTCATTTATAGATGACTTCTCAAGAAAAACTTGGATATATTTCCTCAGAAGAAATATGAAGTCTTTTGACAGTTTAAAGAGTTTAAGGCTCTTTGTTGAGAATCAACAAAGAAAAATTAGCAGCCGAGAATATAGATAATGGTGGAGAGATATTCTGGAATGAATTTGAAGAATTTTGTTAGAAGTGCGGTATAGAAAGGAAAAATATCGTCTATACACCTCAAGAGAATGGAGTTGCTAAAGGATGAACAAGATGATGATGGAAAGCAAGGCATGCTCGCTATGTCAAAGTTAGGGCAAGAATTATGGGCAAAGGCGCGGTACTTCATGTTATCTAGTCAACAACGTGATCACCCTCATCAATGTTGGTGACAAAACTCAATAAGAGGTATGGATTTATAAGGAACCTTCTCTCACACATCTTATGGTATTTGGTTATGATGCATATGTTCATGCGTTCCAAAGGAAAACACATGAGTAAGATAGATAAGAAGGCTGAAAATCGTATCTTTATTGGATATAAATATCCTCAAGGTTATAAGCTTGACCCTAAAACTAAGAAGATAGTGTATACGAGATGTGTTACTAGAGAAATGCATACGTTGTTAAATAGGAAGTCCTACCAGGTAATGAAGAACCAGAGAAGATAGAGTTTGATTTAAAGGACGATGAAGAAAACTCACAGAAGAAGATCCTCATACTCGGCTATTGAGGAGATTAACGAGAGGAAAGAAGGCCACCTAAAAGGTATAGTCCATCTCTTTATTTTGTTCAAATTTTCTTTGTCTATTACCAATGATGATCCTAGAACCTGCCGTGGAGGCACCGGATTCAGAGGATGGAAATCTCTAGAAAAGGGCCATGGAAGAAGAAATGGAATCTTTGGATAAGAATGAGGCTTGGGATCTAGTGGAGCTTCCAACCGAAGAAAGACCATTGGCAAAAAATGGGTATTTAAAAAGAAGTTGAATGCAGAAGGAAAGAGGAGAAATACAAATCCTCGCTAGTAGAAAATGGTTATTCCTGTGTTGAGGGAATTGATTTTGCGAGATTTTTTCATGTTGCCAAGTTAACCCTATAAGATTTTGTTATGTGTTGTTGCTACATTTGATTTTGAAGCAGAATAGATGGATGTGAAGACAACATTCCCAAAAGATGGGGATCGAAGAAGAAATCTTATGAAGAAACCAGAAGGTTATGCTGCGAAAGGAAAGAAGGAGCTAGTATGAAAGCTAAAAATTCCTCTCAGATATTTAAAATCAATCACCAAGGATGTGGTATATAAAAATTGATACTTATATACGGGATTCTGGCTTCACAAGAAGCCAAGAGATTCATTGTGTATTCTAAAATTAATTGTGATCATTTGATTTATTTAGTCTGGTATGTGAATGACATGTTGTCGATAGGAAACAACAAGGAGATTATTCAGATGTGAAAACTTAGTTGTCTCTAAATTCAACATGAAGGATCTTGGCAAGCTTCAAATCATTTTGGGCATGAAATTAAAAGGGATTGAAAAAAGAGGAAACTTATTAAATCGAGAAAATATGTCGAGACAATATTACATAGGTTTAATATGCAGAATGTAAACCGTACTGCTGCTCCGACCTTTATTGGTAAATTATTCATGGATTGTCCCAAGACATACGAAGAAGAGGAGGACATGTCTCATGTTCCATATGTGGAGGAATTGTATAAATTGATGTGCGCAATGGTTTGTAATTAGATCGGACATTACATTACGCAAGGAGAGTTTTTGAGCGGTATATGTCAAACTGTGGAAGGTGCATTGACAACAAGAAATGGGTTTTCGTGTATTTGGCGGGCACCTTCTGGGCTATGGATCAGTGGCAATTTAAGGAAGACCAGATTGGACAGGAGTGGTCGATATACATGGCTTTGTGGATGCATCGGGCTAGAGATTTTGATCGCAGAAGATCTACAAACAAGTATGTGGTGGCGTGCTTACCCCTGCGAAGGAGTTATTAGTTGGATGAGAAAAAGAGGGGTTGTAGTGGCACTTTCAACTATAGAATCAATACATGGCAGCCACTCATGCAAGTAAGGAAGCATTATGGTTACAAAGATTGTGTTCGTGTATTGGGTTGGTACAACAAGTCGTAAGGATAGAGTGTGACACAAGTGCAATTTTTCTAGCAAAGAACCCCTCGCTTATCATTCAAAGACAAAGCAGATTGATGTTCAATATCACTTTGTGAGATACATGATTGAAAAAGAAAGTATCACTGATGAGGGTGGACACTTTGAGGAATGTTGCATATTCATTAACAAAACTGCGGGAGCACCTAGGAAGTTCTCTTGTAGAGGATCCATGGGCATTGTTGCCCTCGATTTTTGACTAGGTAACCTCAGAACTCTATATAAAAAGAAAACAACAAGTGAGAATGTTGGGTATATGTTATATTATTTGTAGATGGGCAATAGTAAGTGTTTGTTCTAGTAAGACATTATTCGTTCATAACAGACTATACTCTGTTATCACATTCTCCTCCTCGACTTGGAGAGGCTTGGGCTTTCCCAAGATTTTGTTAGAAAAACATGACTGCGGAGCATCAAAAAAAAAAAAACGGAAACAAAACATAGAAGATACACAATAATAAATAGAGACACGATTTATTTGAAAGTTCACCCAAAGCAGGGCTACGCCCCACCGCAGAAATTTCTCAGAAGTCCTTCCTTTATTATTATCCAAAGATATGAAGGGATACAACCTACAACAAACCCGCTGTAACTTCCTCTTTCTCTCACAGCCTAACTAAAATGCAACATTCACCATCAACCATAGACACAATACATTTCCTCATAAAGAGGGTTTCTTCTAGGAAAAAACCCTAACATAATCTTCTATCGCTAGATATGCTTAATTATAATGAACCGTCCATATTCACAATGAAATTACAATATACATTTTACAAGGTAATTTTTCCTTTGGGGTATTCACCCCCCGAACCCCCATCAAGGAAAATTGTCCCCTGAACCCCCACCGAGGACTCGCTTTCCCCTAGACCCCACAAAGGGGATACCCCCCCTCTGCACTCCCCACATGGAAGAGTGTACATACTTAGGTGTAACATCACTTCATGGGGTATAAAGATGATGAAAGTAAAATACCTCTAAATCGTGAAGATAATCAGGCTCCAAAACCAACATTTTGTCACATGCTAGATATCGACTTTTCGAGCTAGAAGGCCGATGGAACTTGGCCTCCCCTTTTACATGTTGATTAGAACTAAAAAAGAGTCTTATTTAAGCTCTTTTCTAACTCATTGTTAAAATTGAAAGATCGTCGAGTGATTTGTCCCTTTTCACACCGTTAAAATTAGATTTGAAAGATCATGAGTCTTAGTTAACTCTTCCCACTCGGCCATCAAAAAATGGAAAAAATATCATAAAGTGGACTTGTCTTTTTCACACTCAGAAATTGGATTTGAAAAGACGTACATTTGGCACAAGTTCACTCTTTTCATACCAAGGTAGACTAAAAAGATATAAAGACATTTTTGGCATTAAATTGTGATTGCATCTCATGCCCTGCTTGCAGTATTGTTTCTTAGTCGGTTCTCTTCATAAGCATATAAAACCATGGCCCGCAGCCTTTGCATCCTCAACTAACCGTGAGCCTTGTTTATATCCTTCACACTTTGACACCATATACCCCTCGGAGGGAACATCGTTCCCCAAGTGTCCATCTCTTACGATTTCTTTGCATTGAGCATATAGGCACGTTCAATCGCTGGAACTAGCTTTTCTACTTTTGCGACATCATTCCCTTCTCTCTATCATATTCACTTGCTTGATGGGTGAAATTGGAATAACCTGAGAAGTGATCCGTCCTGGTTGTCTAAATAACCTGCCATTTTGATTCCACTCTAATACGTTTACGCTTCGCTGGCTGATCTAAGTCCTAAGAAAATGAAAGAAAACTAAACAAAAGAAACTAATCTAAATGGAAAAAGCGACTACAACAAACTATACAACTGAAGTATATATATGCAGCTTACTTACTAAGAATATACAATAATAATTCCATGAAATTAAAAGTCTTGTTAATGTAATCAGATTAATTATACATTTACAACATTTGGCTTAATACAAATTTTAATCTAAATTTTCAAAATCAATGGTAAAATGTCTATGACGTTGAAATTACTATTTTGACTTTTTATAATTTTATGAGAAATAAGAAAAATAAAAACTATCTAAGCTTCAACAATTAAAATCCAACTAAAATGAACTATGTATCTAGTTAAACTACTCTGAGAATTTCAATTTATTAACTATTAAATTTTTAAATAACGAACTAACTCAAGTAACGCTTCAGGTTTGTCTTGTGTACAATAGTTGATTTAGTTGTTTGATGGGAGTAAACCCACACCAAATTTTCCACAATCTTCTTGTAAATGAAGCAACAGTGTTCTTTGAATACGAATGACAGACAAACAAGACATAAACATGACAATATCATGTTATAATTTACAAATCATCGCAGTTAGATAAATCCATGTGCAAAGATTTTAGAGAACAATTCATTCAACGAAGAAGGTAAACCTTTATTCATTAAATTGACACAGAGTAATTGTTGTACTAAACCGAGATAATAAGACATGGATAGAATTTAAATCACAACAAATTAACCTGTAACAAGTCTCGATATCTAAAGTAGTCAATGACTTGATCACAAATTAAAATGCACAAAACCTGAACGAAAGTATGATAAATTGAAAGCTAAAGCTGTTACAAAAGATCCACTTCCATTCAAGTCTGTATCATTATAAATCCATAGTCTTTGTTCTCCCAACAGTGATGGGTTCATTACAAAAATTAATGAGTATATAAAGGCCACAGGGTAAAACATCCCTGTGGGAATTATCAAAAATTGTTTACAAAAAATCTGGGAACAATCTCCCAAGTCTGTATTTCAGCCTATGACTAACAACTTAAAACAAAACTATAACACAAAAAGGATGTTCTAAACTACCACAGCATGTCCAATTGGTCATTGAAATTCGTAGGTACTTGTAGGTGGACAAGAATACACAAGTTTATATAATGTTTTATTGGTAAAATTAACAAAAATCTAAATTTTAAGACTAGCTACAGAATCTCACGATTCTGTAGCTGGTCTTATTTTCAAATAGAACCATTTTAAATCAATCCAAATGATAACAAAAATATATTCGACCTATTAAACCAATCTTTAATTACTAATTGAAAACAAAGAAAATCATTCATGCCAAAACAAACGAAAACTTTTATGCCAATTTGAAACAAACAAAATCGTGGTCAATTAACCGAATGATAACAGGGATATGTACGATCTGGCAAACAACTTTTATTACCAATTCGAAGCAGACAGAATCGTCTTGATAATTCAAAAACAACCAAATCATACTAAATCGAAACAGGACTGAATTCGATATAGCAAACCAATCTTTGATACGAATTTAATACAGACGCAATATATCAATCCAACGCTTAATAGAATCATTTTTAAATCCAAAACTAACAGAGTAGTTTTTCGAATCAATAGATTACATTCTATTTGTCAAACCAATCTTTGATATTAATGCATAGCGTACAAAAAAGACTATGCTAATTCAAACACACATAAATCGTTTCAAAATCAAACCAAACAGAACTGAATCGAACTGATCTCAGAGCCGACACAATCGTTACACTAATTTAAGAGCAATAAAATCGTAGTAAATCAATTCAATCAAAACACAACAATATTCGATTTTGGCAAACAAATCTTCAATGCAAACAGAACGAAATCTTTTATACTTATTCAAATAAAAACAAAATCATTCCTGGAAATTCGAAGTAAACATAACCGTTTCTGAGTCTATTAAAACAAACAGAACTAATCGGCTATGCTAGTTCAAATGAAATCATACAAAATCGATGGGGAAATACATACCTGGGTTGTAGGAAAACAATTCGATCATGACAACTTTGAATTGACAAAGGTCGTTGTTGACTCAACATTTTTGAAGACAATTGAACTGGTGGTCTTTTGCTTCTTCTCATTGGCTTGTGGCTTGTCGTTCTCCTTTGACAACACAGTAACTCGTTCCTCTAATGATTTAATCTTAGATTGCAATAGGGGAACATCCATGTAATAACGTTCAATCCATGAATTGTATTGAGTACACGGTGGTTTATCGGGCCTTTACATTACAGGTGAGGGTTCTTTCAAGTTACCAGGGGTTTCACTATGAAGCTTAATTCCTGGGTAGTTAGGGTCATTCTTGAGGCACGGAGATAAGTTGGAAACATAGTCATAAGGTTCCACAGAGCAGAGGCCATGAGAGTAAGGGTATTCCTCGACTATGAAACGTTCAATCTCAGAGTCCGAGTCCTCGCTCAAAACAATGGGCTTCTGGTCAATGTTTGGTTTGGGCTTGTTCCGAGCACATCTAGATATCCATCGTGCATTCTTCTTTCCCCTACTGTTGACACCAGTATCACCTTTGCCTTTCTTCCTTACAGGCCTTTTGATGGTCTTAGTATTGTCTTTAGCACATGGGTCGGTCATGGTATCGGGTAGGTCAAAGTTGGGGAAGTTTGAGGGTTTGACAAGGGGTAGAAGGGTAGGAGGTGATACAGCAGGCCCAACCAGGGTTTCAACGACCACAGTCTTATCCATCTGAACACACTCAGGGGTGGAAAAGCCATTCCTTGATAGGAAGGCTTGCCAACAGTCACCACTAAGATTCAAATGATGAACAATAATGACTTTGATCAAGCAGTGATGGAAAAGGTTGTTATCAGCCTTCTCACACTTAAATCGTTTGGACATTTTGTAAAGACTGCGTAGGAGATAGTGCGGCATATTCATAGGGTATTCTATAAAATTCATCAGCAACTGAAGGTGATAAAGAAATACTAACCCATAACGACCTTCGCAAGTTATGAATTGTCTAACAATTGCTAATAGATCATCCCATCTGGTCTTGAGGGAAGTGACAGGCATACCTCTGTCACAACTAACAATCTTTCTTGATGTGAATAGGAGCGACCACAACACCTCGTCCACTTTAGAGTTCTTAAACCACCTATGTCCTTTAGCTGGTAAGCCTGTAGTTGAGCTGAGAAATTCCTCATTTAGCTCGAGATGTATGTCTCTGACCTTATCCCTACATTCGTCGAACGTGAGGTCGAACTGTTGGGCGACCGAAAGGTTGAAACCATCAAACTTTTGAATAAAAACTAGCCAGCCATTGTTCTCCAGGTCTTTGTGAGCATTGTCGAATAGCAGGAGTGTTTGGCTACCATTAGGTTCTATGTGCACCACAGGTGCCATAGGAGAGAGCACGCAGTGAGCCAGGTAAAGGGACAAGGGTTTGGACAAGGTATACGCAGGATCGAAAGTTCAGGGATTTCCCCAAAACCAACAGAGGCAACCCGGGATAGAAGGCATGCATTAATGCCTAAGTGTGTGAGGGTGGTGGAATGAAACAGTCCATGCAGAACATTCATATCAAATGTACAATTGACGGCGTTATGGTGATTGACTATTGGTGTGTGTTAAAAGTAATGCGAATAAAACAACCATTGAAAACTATGATGAGTCGACCCGAATATTTGCACAACAATAGTGTTTGTATGATTTAAAACCAAAACAATGTTTCGAATATAGCACCAAGGATTCAATCATAAATCGTATGCTTTGTATAATACCATTGCACTAAGGATCCAATCACAATGTCAATGCGTTGTTATGAGACCATTGAATTCGATCACAAATAATAGAACATCAAACCACCATTGTATCAAGGACTCAATGACAATCATTATAATATCATCACAATCTTATAAAAATGAAATCATATCAACACAAAAAAATGCCAAATGAGTAAAGGTTTTGGTGTCTTGCCAACTGTGTGACCATTATTGAATTAGAAGTGCAATGAACACATAGACAAGAGTTACCATAGTAATCCAATGACGATTTTAATGCTATTGACACGACTTTGAACCAAGGTTTTCACGCTTTCAGTCGTGAAAACGAAAACAAAAGGCAGGTGTGCGAATGAGCAAAAGATTGCGATGGGAATCAAGGGTTCCAAAACACTTGTGTAGGTAGCTTATAAAGATAGGTTAAAAATGCGAAATGGCTGCCAACAATGGAGACACACTGGTAGAAGCAATTATCTCTGCCAAAAGAACAAATTTAGATTATGATAACAAGAATAATTCAAACTCAAAAACAACCAGAAATATGTTTAAACATCATTATTAATCAAATATTCCAGCAGTGTTTAAAGGATGAAAACTGATAACAGTCTTAAGACAAGCAAGCCGTGATATTAAAGATAAAATCTTCAATACTGTTGACAGAGCCACTGATGCCAGAAATGTTCATAGCCTCGACAGGGTTGCCATTTAACCCACTTTGATATCCGTATCCTGCTAAGAAGTTCCAGATCAGAATAAAGGACATTTTAACGTCAAGAGATTTCATACTTACGAATTTTCATATACCCGACATTGCTTCGTTGCCAGCAGGCCTGTTCAGTACCCCAACGAAGTTGTCTTGGAGTCATGCATGCATTTACCCATTGCCAGCAGACCTTTTCAACATCCCGGCGGGTTTACAAGCACTTCCCACAGCTCTTTAATGATTTAATTTTTTAAAGATATATAATTGAGCGAGGTGACGCTTAAAATTATGATATTTTAGACATATTTTTTACAGACCTCAACATAATTTTTTAAAACTGTCCTTCATTAAGATCCAGGGATAGTTTAAAAACTGACCTTCTAAGGCAGGGAGACATCTTCTGAGTCGTTCCCTTAAGGAACAGGGACAACGTAAGAAGATAATAGATGATCGTGACAGGCTTTACTCACAGATGGAAATCAATTAACTTCTTTCAAACAACAGTCTTTTCTCAACACATATGTAAATTTCAGAAGTATATAATTGATGTTTATACAATTTTTTAGCAATCATTTTAGTGAAAGAAGTTTTTGTTTTCTTTGTCTAAACAGTTCCAAAATTCGGGTATGTGTATTTCCAAAAGCAAAAACTGATAAGCGCAAGGGAAAAATCAAAACCAAAACAATAAAAGAAAAGCAAACAAAAGAAAAATATTTACACAGTATACAAAGGGTTGTCATCAAGTGAAATATCTTTTCAGAGCTTGGCCATTCACCGGATAGGTGTCTGGCTGTCCCTCTAAATTCTGTAATCGGAAAGAGCTGGGACCCAATTTCTCAGCAATTAAAAATGGTCCAAGCCATAAGTTCTGAAACTTGGTGTGCTCTCCATTTCCCTCATGAGGTTTGTCCCATTTCAAGACAAGGTCACCTACTTCGAATTTCCTATCAGAGGCAAAGTTGGAATCAAACCAACTTTTGACCACTAGTTGATGCTGATCTAACTTACGTTTAGCTTGAGCTCTTACCTCTTCTAGTTTCATTAAGGCGTTAATTCGGTTCTCCAAAGGGGGACAGTCTTCTTCTTGTATTTTATGTGATAGTTGTAGTGAGGGAAGAAGAATATGTGGTGGCAGAATTGCTTCTCTGCCATAGATGAGAAAAAATGGAGAGTTACCCACAACAGTATTTGGTGTTACCCTATCAGTCCAGATTGCATTTAACAGTGCATTATGCCAGTTTTTGTGATTTTCAGATACCGTTCTCTTGATGATTTTAATCAGATTCTTATTTGTTGATTCTTCCAATCCATTGCCCTGAGGGTAGTAGCTGGCAGAATACTTCAATTTAATTCATTTTTCTAAATCGGACTCGCTCATCTCAAGAGAGGAAAAATAAGAAGCGTTATCGAATACTAAACAGTCAGGGATACCAAAACGAGTAATAATATTTGAATTTAAAAAGGCGACTACCTGACTGGTATTCACAGTTCTTAATACGACAGCTTCAGATCACCTGGTGAAGTAATCTGTGGCTGTTATGATAAATTTATGCTACTGTGAGGATGGTAGATTGATTGGACCTATAATATCAAGGCCCCACTACTGAAAAGGGGAGTCTACTGAGACAAGCTACAAAGGAAAGGCTGGTTTCTGTAACCGCCCTGATTCTTTTTGACAAATATTACACTTGCGACACAAGGCATGGGCGTCTCTAAAAAGAACAGGCCAGTAATAACCAGCTCTCAAAAATTTATGGGCAGTGGTATCACCACCAAAATTCCCACCAGCTTCCCCTGCATGTAACTCTAGTAAGACTTTTTCTGCTTCATCTTTCTCAAGACAGCGCATTAGTACTCCATAAAATTTTTGATAAAACAGAATACCATTAATCAAATGAAAGGAGGCAGATTTTAATCTTAACACTCTTCTTTTAGTGGGATCCAGGTGACGGGGAGCTGACCCATGTTCAAGACATAATTTTATGTTGTCATACCACGGACTGACAGAGTTTTGTGCACAACAGATTGTGTTTTGATTGTGATGTCCTAGGTTTGACATATCGTTTTCTTCTTGTTGTCCTGCTGCTGAATCAACAACTAAATTGCATAACCCTTGGCCTCTCACTATCTGAGCTAGGGTAATTTCTATGTCGTATTCCTGTAAGGAGGTAACCCAATTCGCCCTCTTTTCGCCTAATTCTTTCTGCACTAACAGATTCCTGATAGCTGGGTAAGGGACAATAACTTTCGTCCAAGATTTCAAACGATAAGATCGGAAGGGCTTGATTTCTTTGAAAACAGCGTAGGCTTGTTGATATACCGCTGGGTAATTAAGTTCCATGCCTTTGAAAGAAAAGATCATAAAGGCAATGGGTACTTCATTGTTTTCAACATTCTCTTGAGTTAGGACGGCAGCGTAGGATCGGTCAGAAGCAAATGTGTAGAGCGTGAAGTCTTGTGAAAAGTCGGGGCTCATGAGAGAAGGAGCATCTATTATGGCCTTTTTTATTGAATTGAAAGCTTGATTTTCTAAGAGTCCCCAATGATATTGTGCATATTTCTTAATTAGGTTCTGTAAAGGTCTTACCATCTCGAAGAAACTAGGGACGAATCTCTTGACAAAGTTTATCTGGCCTAAGAAAGACTGCATAGAATTTTTAGATGAGGGAGGGGGAAGTTTTGAGATGACTTGGGTCCTTTTGGGGTCAATAATCATCCCTTGGCTTGACACAATAAATCCTAAGAGTTTACCTTTTTCTAATGCGAAGATAGATTTTTTAGGATTCAAGGAAATGTCGTATTTACGACATCGCTGTAGAACAACTCTTAAATGAGCTAGATGATCGGTTTTGTTTTTTGAAAATACAGTAACATAATCTAAGTAAAATACGACGGATTGATTAATTAAGCCTCGAAAAGCGATGTCCATCACTCTTTAGAAAGTGGCACCGACATTAATCAATCCAAAGGGCATTTTCCTATAAGCGTAGGTGCCCCATGGAGTGCGGAAGGTAGTTTTAAGTTGGTCTGGGGGAGACATCAGGACTTGGTTGTACCCTGAAAAACCATCCAATAAGGATAGTCTTTCAGAACCAGATACCTGTTGAAGGATTTGTTCCATGGGTGGGACATGATAGTTTTCTTTACCAGACGCTCTATTAAGGTTTCGGAAATCGACGCATAGTCGGATTTCCCCACTTTTCTTCCGGACAGGGACAAGGTTAGAAACCCATTGCGTGTGCCTAACTGGGAAAATTATCTTAGCATTCAGGAGTTTATTTAATTCTTCTTTGACGGTCGGTTCCAGCTTAGGGTGCATTTTTCTTAGTTTTTGTTGAAAGGGTAAGGTTTGGGGTTTCATAGGAATGACATGTTGTATGATGTTAGGGTCAAAAGTTTTAAGGTCATCATACATCCATGCAAAAACATCTTTAAATTCTTTAAAAAATTTAATAAATGCAGCTTTCTCTTGTTCAGAACACCCCACCCCTAAATTAATGCACTGCGGATTTTCATTAGTTCCCAAGTTTAATTTTTCATATGATAACGAGGAACTATTGGTTTTATAGTTGACCGATTTTTTGAATTTATCTTGAAGATCGTAAAATTTCTCTAATCTAACTACAGATTTAGGGATCGAATTTACCATGCCCGATGAAGATCCAGGAGTTCTCGGATCTGGTATTACCGTGAAATCGTGCAGATTGTCGTCATGAGTGCATTCGTCGATCACCGCGCCTTGGAAAGTTTCTTCCATATGCAGGAAGATAATTATCTGTTGATCGTCGTCAAAGACTCTCCAATTCGTGATGTTGTCGAGAATGGATGGCCTGAACAACAGTTCGACGGAGAATGCATTCGGAGACAAGCCTTCTGCAGGAAAGAGTTTGGAAGCTATGTTAGCTAATAGATCAGCTTCAGAATTATTCAACCTGGGAATATAATTTATATTGAAAGAAAAAAACTTATTCATTAAATTCCATACCTCAGATTGGGATCTTTTAAGATGCGTAGATAGACAGTGGATAGAATCTCTTACCTGTCTAACCATGATTTCAGAATCGCCAAAGACAGTCAAGTTTTGAATGTTCATATCTAATGCTTTTCTGAGACCCTGTAATAAAGCCTCATATTCCATTGTGTTATTAGTACATTCAAATTCTAGCCTACATGCAATCAGGGTTGTGTTACCTGCCGGATCAATAATAACATAGCCTGCACCTACTCTTTCCTTGGAATTTGACCCATCAAAGTAAAGAGACCAAATTTGGTTTTTATCGGGTGCATGAGACCATTTTGTAGAAGTTGTTGGCTACACATATGCTACAATCTCGGACTGTTGTTCCAGGTTGGTGATAGCTGAAGTCTCGGCCATGAAATTGTCGAAAAAGGTATCCATCCTTTGTATTTCGGGTGAATCAGCGAAAGGTGTAAATGGTTCATTGGGATCATTCAAATCTGTGACTATGAGCTTTAGGTAGCGTTCACGATTTACATTGATCTTGTTGGGCTTGTCGTTCTCGGGTAGCCATAGGTGAGACCAATCTGTCGCGAAATAGACATGTAGCTTCTCTGACCAGTCCCTGCTTAAAAATATACCATACACTTCTGGAATATCCACAACAATAATATCAATCACTTGATGAACTTTGGGGTTAGACGATAATCTTATAAGCACATTCCTTAATTCGCCTACAACTTTAACACTCGTTCGATCAAGTTGGATGATTTTTAAGGTGGATGGTTCAACTTCAGCATTAATCTTCTGACATACAGACCATGGCATCACATTGGATGATGCTCCTGAATCTACCATACAATTGTGCACGTTCCTATTAAAGATTTCGAAAGTTAACAAAAATGGAGGTACATTTCTGCGAGTACTAAGGGTGGAAGCTTGTGGCTTTTTACTCGCAGTCTCTAAAGATAATTTATCTACATTCATTACATTATTTACAGGAAGACTTCCTTTATCGTGAGGATTAGGATTATTTTTAGCGGAAGTCTTTTGAGGAACTTTGTTCTGAACAACCTTGTTACTGCTTGAATTACCATTTTTGCTATTCTCTGCGATGTTCTATAACATTTTTTGTAGCAGAAATGGAAATTTTAATAATTCATAAACAGAAATGTTAGTCCTTAACTTTTTTAGATCTTCAACTAAATCATAATCTAAGTTGGGCTTTACATGACTCTGTTTAGTCTCAGCTGGTTTAGATTGTTTTGGGGGCAAAGTCATAGTGTTTTCGGAAGAAGGTTTGTTCGTTGTCTTACTCCTAGTATTATAGGGATGTACTGTCTCGAATTTACCATGAAAAATGCTATCCGAGAAGTGTCCAAAAATGTTTGGAGAAGATTCTTCTTCTGCAACTGTCTCTTGTTCAACTACCTCCTCAGGAATCTTAGGAGGCATCAAATTATCCTGGGCTTCTAGAATTGTTTGAAGGGCGTATTACAGACTTTCTAGATTTAGGCCCTCGGTATTTGGATTGGGTCGGTTGGTGGGAAAAGGCTTCCTAAATGGTGGTTTGTAAGGCTTTTTGCTCGAAGAAGCTTCTTCGGCCATCCTTTTCAAAGATATAACTTGATTTGACAGTTTTTGAACGACTTTAGTTAAGTTTTCTAAATCCAAGTTTTCAGGTTGTGTTTTACTTTGAGTAGGTCTAGGGAGGATTTCGATCTTCTTTTTGGAAGATGAACTAGTCTATGTTTCATTGCTAGTAGAGTCTTTTAAACTAAGGATGTCTTTTTCAATCTGATTGGCCCCTTCGAAGGCCTCTAACAACGTGGCTTTCTTAGACGGTTTCACCCAAATGGCTATACTTTGATGCAAGGCTTTAGTATAGTATGCTATGATAAGATTCTTGGCAGCCATGGAATCCCTAGGGATTCGGTTCTTAAGTGTTAAGAATCTTTGATTAAAGTCTTTAATTTTCTCTTTTGGGTTCATTCTTAAGCTAGAAAGCTCCATAACTAGAACTTCTGGAGACTTATCATCTCCAAACTTCTCAAGAAAGAAAGATTCGAACTTCTCCCAAGACACAATGGTATGGGGTTGCTGGGCAAAGTACCAGGTAGAGGCATTTCCCTCGAAAGTACAGGGGAACAACCTACAGACTACGTCTTCATGCTCGACATTATGGAGTCTAATGGCTAACATAAACTTTTTAATGTGATCTTCAATGATCTGTTTAGAGTCAGGGTCAAACTTGGGAAGCCACTTCTCTGGGTGTTTGGGTAAGGGATGTTGAGGCCCGGGTACAGCTACTTCATTTTGGTCGAGCCAAGGTTTGACAGGATTGTTTTGGTTGGCCATTAGTGTAGGCGGTGTGGAAGGTTGAGAAGGGGAACTACCTTTGTCAGAAGAGTCTTCTCCAGAAGAAGAAGGAGATCATGGAGGTGGTGAGGGTGGTATTCCAGATCCCCCTACAACAGGAGTGAGGATTGGATATGTAGGGTTTAAAGTGAGGTTAGTGCCTCCAAGTTGTTCTCTAATATCAGAGAAATCTAAAGGTTGGTCTAAAGGCCGATTTGGTTTCCTTAAACGGGCGAAGGCACTATGTGTTCTTAAAAGAGATTGGCGAACAATCTCTTGTACGTCACCACCTGTAGGATTTGGGGTTGCTGGTTCAACTGTGATCTGTAGATCGTCGTTTGATGTCGTTGTTGTTTGAGGGGGAATGTTGTCATTTGAATGAATTCTTGTCACTATAGGTGAGCAGTTGGGTCGTGGAGGAGTCTTACGACCACCTCGTGCCATTAATAAATTTCAGGCCCTCCTTCTAGTGCCATTTGTTGATGGGCGAAATTGAACGCTCGTCAACTGGAGAAGTGGATCCGGTCCAGGGTTGTCTAAATAACCCAAGCCATTTGGGATGATCCACCCCGACAGGTTTAGCAACTTTGTTGGCCGATCCAAGTCCTAAGAAAATGAAAGAAAAACTAAACAAAAGAAACTAATCTAAATGGAATAAGCGACTACAACAAACTATATACAAATCTGAAGTATATATATGCAGCTTACTTACTAAGAATATACAATAATAATTCCATGAAATTAAAAGTTCAGTTGTTAACAGAATTAGATTTCAATTATACATTTACAACATTTACAGAATACAAATTTTAATCTAAATTTGCAAAAATCAATGGTAAAATGTCTTATGACAGCGAAATTATTATTTTTGACTTTTTATAATTTTTATGAGAAAGAAGCAAAATAAAAAAACTATCTAAGCTGAACAATAATAATCCTAGCTATAAAACTGAACTATGTATCTAGCTAAACTACTGAGAATTCTCTAATTTATTAACTATTAAATTTTAAATAATGAACTAACCTGAAGTAATGCTTCCTATTTGTCCTGTGCACAATAGTTGATTTAGTTGTTTGATGGGAGTAAATCCGCACCGGATTTTCCACAAGATTCTTGTAAATAGGAAGCAGCAGTGCTCTTTGAATAAGAATGACAGGACAAACAAGACATAAAAAACGACAACAATCTTATAATTTACAAATCATCGCAGTTAGATAAATCCCTGTGCAAAGATTTGTACAAAACAGTTCAATTAACGAAGAAGATAAACCTTTATTCATTAAATTGAGACAGAGTAATTGATGTACTAAAATTGAGGTACATAAGACATGGAAATAATTTAAATCACAACGCATTAACCTTTAAAAAATCTCGATATCTAAAGTAGTCAATGACTTGATCACAAATTAAAATGCACAAAACCTGAACGAAAGTATGATAAATTGAAAGCTAAAGTTGTTACAAAAGATCCAATTCCATTCGAGTCTGTATCATTATAAATCCATAGTCTTTGTTCTCCCAACAGTGATGGGTTCATTAAAAAAATTAATGAGTATATAAAGGCCACAGGGTAAAACATCCCTGTGGGAATTATCAAAAAATGTTTACCAAAAATCTGGGAACAATCTCCCAAGTCTCTATTTCAGCCTATGACTAACAACTTAAAACAAAACTATAACACAAAAATGATGTTCTAAACTACCACGGCATGTCCAATTGGTCATTGAAATTCGTAGGTACCTGTAGGTGGACAAGAATACACAAGTTTAGATAATGTTTTTTTGGTAAAATTAACAAAAATCTAAATTTTAAGACTAGCTACAGAATCTCACGATTCTGTAACTGGTCTTATTTGCAAACAAAACCGTTTTAAATCAATCCAAATGATAACAGAGATATATTCGACCTATTAAACCAATATTTAATTACTAATTGAAAACAAAGCAAATCATTCATGTCAAAACAAACGAAAACTTTTATGCCAATTTGAAACAAACAAAATCGTGGTGAATTAACCGAATGATAACAGAGATATGTACGATCTGTCAAACAACTTTTATTACCAATTCGAAGGAAACATAATCGTCTTGATAATTCAAAAACAACCAAATCATACTAAATCGAAACAGGACTGAATTCGATATAGCAAACCAATCTTTGATATGAATTTAATATAGACGCAATATATCAATCCAACGCTTAACATAATCATTTTTAAATCCAAAACTAACAGAGTAGTTTTTCGAATCAATAGATTACATTCTATTTATCAAACCAATCTTTGATATTAATGCATTGCGTACACAAAAGTCTATGCTAATTCAAACACATAGAAATCATTTCAAAATCAATCCAAACATAACTGAATCGAACTGATCTCAGAGCCAACACAATCGTTACACTAATTTAAGAGCAATAAAATCGTAGTAAATCAATTCAATCAAAACACAACAATATTCGATTTTGG
>SNQJ01S0029370.1:49697-67145 GCA_010110895.2 Picea sitchensis | reverse complement strand
GCATTAATGCCTAAGTGTACGAGAGTGGTGGAACGAAACAGTCCATGCAGAACATTCATATCGAATGTACAATTGACGGCATTATGGTGATTGACTATTGGTGTGTGTTAAAAGTAATGCGAATAAAAAACCCATTGAAAACTATGATGAGTCGACCCAAATATTTGCACAACAATAGTGTTTGCATGATTTAAAACCAAAACAATGTTTCGAATATAGCACTAAGGATTCAATCATAAATCATATGCTTTGTATAAAACCATTGCACTAAGGATCTAATCACAATGTCAATGCATTGTTATGAGACCATTGAATTCGATCACAAACAATAGAACATCAAACCACCATTGTATCAGGGACTCAATGACAGTCATTATAATATCATCACAATCTTATAAAAATGAAATCATATCAACACAAAAAAATGCCAAATGAGTAAAGTTTTTGGTGTCTTGCCAACTATGTGACCATTATTGAATTAGAAGTGCAATGAACACATAGACAAGAGTTACCATAGTAATCCAGTGACGATTTTAATTCAATTGACACGACTTCGAACCAAGGTTTTCACGCTTTCAGTCGTGAAAACGAAAACAAAAGGCAGGTGTGCGAATGAGCAAAAGATTGCGATGAGAATCAAGGGTTCCAAAACACTTGTGTTGGCAGCTTATAAGGATAGGATAAAAATGCGAAATGGCTACCAACAACTTGTTATGAAAAAACAAAAAAAGACAGGCAGGAAGGGAGTACTATATTGTAATTGGCAATAGTCGTGTCACCTTTGAATAGAGAACAAAGTTATTGAGTCCTTGCATCATCATAATTTTTGTTTTATCATGGCCTTAGGAAGCTGATCTCCTTACATAATTTTCTCTACCGACTGGTTAATCTTCCAGTGACTATAGAGAACATTATGGATGTCTCCTGCATCTAGTTGTCACATCATTAAGTCTATGATGTTGGATTCCATCGTATGTATCGTGCTCTTGTTCAAAGGAAGTCTATCAACCTATGTCGGCCACTCCTCTAAAATATTGACTTTGCATGTCGGCCATACCCTCAATTTGTCTTAGAATCACATGATACTTTGATCTTATGATTGGTATGACACCTTGAACCCAACAATCGACATTTCATCATGGGTCATTGACTGGGTGGTTTCCCTTGTGTTTGACGACAAGACATCTATTCACACTTTGGGATTCATGCAGTGTCTTGCATGCCATTAGCCTTATTGGTGGTTTCCTCTCCTTTGTCAACATTTTTCATCATTGGTTGTTATTCAGAGGGTATTTTTCATGTACTGCTTGCATTTGGCACACGTGAAAGACACACAAGGTCATTGGTTCATGAACATGTTCTTCATCTGATCTCCACCAAATCATGAAGCTCCTACTTTTTTCTCATGTTGACTGATGAGAGATTCCTTAATTCTCTCCTTTCAGCGGGTCTCTTTCCATCGAATTCATCTCATGTATTCTGGATAAGAGACCTAGAGTTTTATGAGTACCTTGAGGCTTGCAGTCATTAGTGGCAGGCTCTCTCGCCATTGATAGATGGGAATACATCAATGTCTCCTGATCAATGGATCTCTCAAGTGTTCGACACCAACTCCTTTATTCACATTTGTAGAGATGTACTTAGTGCCTTGATACCTACTTTCATCATTGGTAGGCTATCTCACATTTGTTAACAATATACCTCAATGATCGGTAATCAAATGATGTCTCATCGTGTTCGACCTCAACTCATTTATTCACATAATGTAGACTTGCACCATTGGTGAATTGTATTAAATACTTGAAGACATCACTTTGTTGATGCATCTTTCCTGAGCTATTTCTTCCATTTCATTGGATCAGTACTTATTTGACTTCAGGGATCATGGGAGATTAGATTGTACTCCATGGTATACATATATCTTCAAATTGATTTTGAGACTAGTTTCACTGGGCCTTGTTCATGACTATGAGAGCTATTGGCATGTAACCGCATTTATACTTGCCTACTCATGGCCATGAACACTTGTTGGTATATTTTCCACATGGATCTGCATTGTATTCTTGGCAGCCATGTATGCAAAGTCAGTACATAATGTAATTAGAAATTGAGTTCGTTCAACTGGTTCTCTACCACACCACTTTTGGGTTATTTATAATGTATTTCGGCCATCGTAGATACTCCTTTGATCTCGCACATTAGGGGACATCTATTATAGAAAGATTTTCCTCACCATTGCTATCTTGCACAGAGGGCCTTTTTCCATTTCCCTATGCAGACTTTTCAACCCCTTTTTGATAAATGCAGATCCAAAAATATATATTTTTCCACATATACACTCCCTAACTTCTTTTCAAGATGCGTATACACTTGTTTCTCCACTACAACTCGTGTATATCAGGATTTGTTGCAGAAAATACAAAATAAGGTTAGGTTTCCATGTCACGACAAAATATCTCTAATCTTTGGCCTTCCATATACTGGAAACGTTCTGACTCGGCCCTTCAGTTGCATTCTGGAGGCTATAAAAGCACAATTTTGAGCTATTAAAAAAGAGGAGAAAGCATTCAAATTTGAGAGCAAAGATACTCTGGAGAAATTACTTCATATTGAGTCTACATCCCTTTGTCCCTCAAGTATGAACATAATGTTCAACCCCTAAGATCGTTCCTTATTGTTGAGAGTACCTCATTACCTCTTTTCTATGAGCTTGCCTTTGGTGGAGGATTGAAGTGGTGGAGACCCAGTTGGAAGGAACCTTGTTTCTTGGTTTCGAACCGTGCCAACACGGAAGTCTGTAATGTTGATACTTTTGTTGATCAATTATTAATAGAAATATTCCTTTCCCATCCTATCAATATCTTGCAGATATATGATTATTATCCATGGGCATGTTTGTAATGTTTATTAATGGATTGTGCTATATGATGTGCTAACTCATTTTATATATTATCACTATATACTTGCATCACTTGTTTGTTGAGAAATTCTTGTAGGTGTAAAGCTTTGGGTCAAAGCACTCAATGGTGGAACGACATCAAATGATTGGATCGAGGTAGGCTTCTTCCTTGTATTGCACATTAGTTTATATAGCACATGTTGGAATTGAGTTGATTTTTGCAATCATATCTATCTGTTGTGGTTTACCCTTGGCCATAGAGATTTTTTCCCTTATAACAGTGGGTGATGTAGAGTAGCAAGACCTGGAAAGAAGACAGGGAGAAGTTATCAGATTTTGGTTAACCCTTTCTAGTGAAAGAAGTAGAGTAATTGGATGAAAAACCGATAAAGAAAGAAAAATGTGATCAATGTGAACTTACTATGATGGTTTCTCATATCTTCACTTTCTTGCTATTGTCCTTCTTTGTCTTCATTGATGGTTACAGGAACCGTCTCAACTGTTTCTTTCCCTTCATTGGTTAATTTGTCAATTGTTTTTTTGAACCAATCTTCAATGTAGTTTTTCATTGGTGTGACGTTTATATCATGTCTAATTTTACTGTTGAATAATTCACCTTCCAAATCTCTTAAGTCAAGATAAATACCATGTATCGCTTCCTCAATATCTTGGTTCTTCATGGAATAATCCACTAGCCAATTGTCTATTTATTCTTCATTATATTCAAGTATGCTATAAAAAATTTCAACTGATAACCCCTTAAATATCTCAACTTGTTTGTCAAATTGTTTCTTTGTTAGAAACATTGAGTTGAGAATTAATTCAGGGTCTTGTACCTCATTAGTACCTCTTGATATATTTAGCTCTATGATTCTATTGAACAGTTTTTCTCTTTTCGGTATGGCTTCACTTCATGCTTGAACAATGTTATTCAAATTTTTAATGTTCTCCTTACAACAAGCATTTAGTTGTTTTATTCGACTTGGGGAAGGAAGGTCCTCCTCTCTTCTTCTCAATTCCTTCATGTTAGATACTTTGATTCCAAATTTTAATACAACATCATTGTAAAAACCTTCTTTGTTCTTTATATCAACTTGAAGATATTCATAGAAGGCATGTTCCCTTGAGCCAAAAGAAACAATATTTTTCGAAACCTCCCATGCCTCTATTATTAGTGGCATTCTCTTAATATTTTTTTCTACATAACTCCTAACTGTTGTGAGTAGGCTTGAATATSATTTCAACTTAATGTTGGGTGTGGTTGGTTTGACCATTGACAAAGGACTGGCTAGGATTGGAAGAGGCATTAAGGAATTTTCCAACTCTCTCATCCTTTCTTTTAACTTAGTATTTTCTGCTTCCAGACCACCAATAAAATCATCAAGAGCATCCATAGTTTCTCTGTGAATTTTTGAGATTTGGGATGGCCTCATATATTTTAGGTCAACCTCTTTCTACAATCAATTCTTTATATTCCTTATCAAAAACAACACTTTGAAAAGTAAATGATCGTTCTTCACTGAAGGTCTCATTTACAACACTCTCTAATGATGAATTTTTTTGGTCCATATTTCCCGGTTGATCAATTGTGGGAAATTGTTTATCAATATATACCTCGATCTCCATGTATTCAAGAGTGAAGATATTAATGTCTTCTTCTATGAGATTTTATTCTTCCTCTTGCACTACATTCTTCCTTTTTTTTCTCACGGGGAGCTTATGTGACATCTCGTTTTTTTCAGGGGGGGATTCTTCTCTCCTCCATCGCTTGAACTGTTGTTGGAAATATTCCTAATTGGGTGAGCCATTGGAGCATTGCTTTGGGATGTGGTAGTTTTGGGAGTAACAACTAGAGACTGGGAGCTCCTTTCACTGGGGCCCTTTCCTTTTTGCTTATAAAAATTGTTAGTATTGAGTATTGTTTCTAAGTCACCAACATTGTGTATAAGAGCGATTTGGGTGTTATCTTATTCTTCATTCAAGATAGTATGAATGAACGAGTTGTTGAATCCTACTGATAACATATGTTCCTCAAATATTTTTTGAGGATCAAACCCCTTTATTTTTTCACCATACTTTATATTTAGATTGTTGAAGTGATTTGAAAACTCATAAATTTTATTTATGTTTCTGAATATGAAATCTCCAACCTTACATGGCAAGGGGATGAATTTATTTTTCCTTTCTTCGTGGAAAAAATGCATCTAGAAATTGTATTGTCTTTCCACCTCTGTAATGAATAATTTATCAGATACATGATATAGAAGAAAAGAAGGACTTTCTTTGGAACATAATATCCTTATGACACTGTGATTCTCCATTTGTTCTATCGTTCCTCTTTTCTCTAGAAATTTGTTAGCTTGGTCATATATCTTTAAAGTATTCACTACCAACAAAAACCTCTTGAAAACTGAAACAAAATCATTATAGACTTCATAAAAATATAAAGGGGTCTTATGTCTCCATAATGCCTGATACCATAAGGTAACCAAATCTGTTTCACAATTCACCCTCTTTCTTATGGTCAATTTTGGGAATTGACAACAATACACTACAGATAATATCAAATATGATGCCATAAAGAATTTTTTATTATTTTTGTAGTGCATTAACTAGGACAAGATTTCGATAGAAATCAATTTTCCCCAGTCAAATATGGCTTGTTATTTTACTATAAAATATAAAATATAAAGAATCATGCTAGAAATGGTAGCAGTGCTTTCTTGACCTGTCAAACTGGTAAATAACCAAGTGATTTACCGAAATGGGGTTTTAAAATAGTCGACCTGAATCCTGGTTATGTCTTCTAGAATAGACACAGGATTCTCTAAATATTCAGGCAAGATATCAAGGCCATTGTTATGTCTCTTCAAGAAATCTTTGCAGTCTTCTCTTTTGAAGGTAAGCATCGGCTCTGGGAGCTTCAACATCCTACGAAAGACTTGTGGTGAAAGGGAAACCAGAGAATGACCTTGGAGTTGTATAATCCTATGGATCGACATATAATTCTCCATGCACCATTCAACAAACTCTTTAAAATCAAAGACCTCAGAAACACATCATGCACGAGAAATTCCGGATTCCCAGATTATGTCTTTTTGTCAAGGAGGAGAGGAGTAATATAAATATGCTCTAGACCACTGAAAGTTCTAGTCTTCACGACCAAAACTATTTAGACTATCACCACAGAACTATTGTCTAGTTGTTGTTTCCATAGGTTCACGAGAGTATTCTTTCGACTGGATAATAACTTGAAATGCATTTTTTGGAGAGATGACAATAATATAACCTTTGGGAAACAGTTCTTTAATGCAATTTAATGGGAAATATCCTCAATCCCTTCGTTATTAATGACAATATTTTCAAGGCCTGAATGATCAATTATTAGCATCAAACCATACTTAATGCATATTGGGAAAATAACGAATATGGAAGGGACATACTAGAATTTTTTTGAATATGGAGTTTTTCATGAACCCGCCAACCTGGGAACGCGCGAACCCATTGTTATGAATGATAAAAAATAAGCCAAGTGCTGCAAAGCGGTCAATCAGACTTGTATGTAGGAGAAATGAAATACTTAGGGGCTCGGTACCTGCGACAAGTATTATGTTCATAATGTAAATCATAGACCTTTGGGTGCAAAGTGGAGATCACAAAACTTGGAAGATGGAGGATTGAATCCGTGAACCCACGAAGTTGCAAAAATGGTTAAGTATTTTATAAAAAGGCAGTCAGTCAGATGCATGACATAGGAATGTGAATGGAAATGAAACCCTATTAGCCTACAAACCCATTGATTTTTGAAACGTGACTAATTATGGTAACTAGAAAGGGATATAAGAAGGCAAAAATAAAAAGGGGAACAAGGGTAGGTATAAAAGAGGGAAAAAAATGGAAAAAAGGAAGTTGGGAAAATAGAAAGGGAAAGGAAATTTTGGAAGAAGGAATTGATCTCAACAATGCACTAGAGCCCTAGAAGGAGGTGGATAACCTGAGGGATTGTGTGGTAGAGAACGGGGTCCATTCTCTTGGGTTGTGCATGCTAGAAAGAAGACAGTTGGTGTAATTAAGATTGTTGTGTGTTGAGAAACCTATGAGAGCTTGAGTGTTGATTGGTTTGGGAAGATGAGTGACATCCTGGAACCATCCTTGTGGATTCATAGCCCTGGCTCAAGGGTGGTCTGTTGTTGAGACTTGGAAAAATAGTGTCTATGGTTGGATGGAATGTCCTTGGTCTAAAGCTAGGTTGTGATTAGTTTAAATAAAGCTAAGTTCTCTCTCAATCATGGTTTTATTTGTTGTATATTTATTTCCATTGTGTAATAATATTATCTCTGAGATATAATGTGTTTATAGTAATCCTATTTTTGGTTATTTTCATGCATGACATGTTAATATGTTAGTTTAATAGTTAACATGAACCTTGATGAATGCATGCATATATTTCATGCTTCTTAATTTAATTAATTGATATCTGAAAATATAAACTAGCCTAAGAGGGAGAATTTAGAAATACCTGGACAATGGGTATGTTTTGAGCAAAGCTGGAGAAAATCATTTTGAAAAGAAAAGACAATATTTTTTTTTAATTCTCTAGGCATGTCACATATTGGCATCAGAGCCTAGGTTTACAACACTGGGCCTTGAAGGGCTTGCTACATAAATTATTGCAGTGCTTCTTGAGTTAATTTTTGGCTATCGGACGATGTCAAAGTGTAGAAGTGTTGAGATCACTGTGTAAATAGTTCTCGGGTGATCCATCATGGCCTTAGCATCTCAGCTAGCCTTCCCTTCGTGATGTGAGCCTGTGAAAAAACAATATGCCTAAAAATAAAACCAATGAACAAGCATTGTTGATTGAGCTTCCAAGTGGGTTATCCACCATTTATCTTTGGACTATGTAAATCTTCATTCCACATGCATGTGGGGAAAGGCATGTGAACCATTTATAAACAAAATCCAAACCTTTGTGACATCTACATGAAGCATGAAGAGTCACAAAACCCTACGGAGTTTCACCTTTTGTAATTTTGATCGCCATGTCAAATGCCCAGTCTATATGTCTAGTCGATGCCCCATAATCCTTTGCACCTTTCCAATGATCAAAATGTGATATTCCCCCCCATTTCCACATGTTAGTAGATGAACGTGCTAGGTGGGCTGGTAGACCCTTTGTGGGTCTAAGCCTTTGGTTGTTCTCCCTTAATTGATGATCATTGGATATAGGGATGGACATATCTTCACCTTTGATCGAAGGAAATTGTTATCGGGATTTATGAATGCAGGGTTGCATGGAGTCTGATGACAAGGGACTCTGATAACCATTTATCCATCGGAGAGTGGCTTCAGAGAGATCTATGCCATTGAATCCTTTTCAGTGTGTGTGTGTGTGTGTGTGTGTGTCATCAGATTTTGAGGGTTGAAGTAACCTTGAATCTCTAGAGTGGAGGCACTCCAATGGGAGGGACTTCGAGAGAGAAGGAGAACCAGTGATCTATCGAGAAATATTCCCATGATCTCAACCATAGATCTAGTGTGGTTCGAGAAGGAGGATAGAGAATGGCAATGTCCTGGTGACGTGGTTTGACAACTCTGAAATCAAGGTGAGAAGGATGCCATCATGGAATCAATGACCTCGGGTAATGATATGTGTTGACGATTGTTTGGTCGACGAAACATGATTGGGCCTAGTTGGGAATGGGGGACCTCAAGACTTCGCTTTAAATATTAGCCTTAGATATGTAGGACGATAGATCTCGACTATTCATCAGAGAGGTGTTGGTCGGAGTGAGTTGTAGTATTGGAGCACCATGCACTCATATGGGAGTAAATCCTAGGAACGATCAACATCGTTGATTGTTGAATGGGCATAGAGTAACGATAGTCATCGATATTTCATGGGTCCCACATGGCCAAGTAGGAAGAGCTAAAGGGATGGACCTTAACTGTCGAGTAGTTGTGAAATGTTGTAATCTAAGGGAATGTAGAGAGTATTACCAGTAGAACCTTACATAGCCATTATAGAGATGCATAAACATAGACATATAGACATACACAAGTAATGAGAGCCCAAAGAAGAGTCATTTTATTATATGATAGACAATACAACACAATTATATATATCCTCTGCCATGAAGCTATCTAAGCCTTCATGTTCTTATCTATTTATACCTCTAACAGGGAGTTGTAATTGCTTAACGTACTGGGTCAATCGGTTAGCAAAGATTTTGACTGATTTCTAGTTCTAACTACACTGGTCGACTAACAAGTCTAAGTCGCCCATCAGTTCTAGTCGACTGGGTTCACTAGCCCCTAAAACATCTCCCCCCACCTCGATTCCTTGCTCGTTCTGAGCAAGAGGGGGTTATATAAAATAAAATAAAATCTCATATTTTTATTTACAAAATTACAATAGATGAAGAAGTATAGATGGAGAAAGAGAGAGAAGTATGTAAGAAGAATAAGACAAGATCTTTATTCGGTAGACAGACTAAAGGTTCTAATTCTAACTGAGTTGTTGTGCTTGGAGTTCCACTGTTAGTTGAATCAAATACATCTTGTATGCCTAGTATTCATGTGTTTTACTGGGTGGAATATATCTAATGCATGTGAATAGGTTTCTTCTTGGATACTAATATGAACTTTTTGACTTTTTAAAACTCTATTTTGGCATCACCCTTGGTTTGGTTTCCCAGTCATTTATTCTCGTGTTGGAGTGTTTCTTGGAAGGTTTTTTCCATATTTTCTTTGTTTATCTAGCGTAAGAAACACTAATTGTTTCTACCTTCACAAGTGGGTTGAGTAAACCCCATAGGAGCCCTACATGCCTTTATGTGAAGGGGAAATTATTCCTCTCACATATGGTCCTAGATGACTAAATTGCTTCTGAATTATGGAAATCTAGACTAGGAGTGTCATCAACTACTAACTTTAGCAAGCTCATGGCGTTCTGCACCAGTATTTAGTTTTTTGCAGACTGAACTTTCTCCTTACTTGGATTTGTTATATAGAGTTTTAGGTTCATAATGTCGACGTTAGTTCGAATTGATAACAGAATTTCCTTGCATGAGGATCGACTTCGCCAAATTTTGTGAAGTATAGGAAAAGGAGGTAGTTACTGATTCAAATAATGTTGTTATGAGTGAAATTGGTTTTAGGTACAATAACAGATATGTCTTATCATAATTGGATCATTTATGAATTGGCATATTACCTTTTGCATATTGATATCTCTACGGTTTTTGAATAGATGCTCATGCAATATCTCTCATGCGATAATCCTGATGGGTTCTCCATGAATGTTGCACGTGATGAGGGGATGTGTAAATGGTTGTGGAATATTTTTCGTTATGACATCGATCATTATCAATTATGTTATTAATATCTGTCATTTTTTTCCTGTATTAAATGTACTTAGTGTGCTGAAATCAACGTCCGTTCGACATGTTCTTATCCGGGTTCGATAAACTAGATTTTGATTGTTGAAGCAGGGCCGGTATGTAAACTGATCGACCAAATTTCTTGAGCCATCTCTATTATTTCCTTAGTCTATGTCAATGAGGGCTTGTTTGCTCGTTTATTTTTCTGAATTTTGTTGATTCAGGTTGATGTCATATTTTTTCATGCCAATCATAATTTCTTGATTTATGTTCATGTGATCTTCGTTCGCCTTTACCACGCTTTCCTGAACCATGCTCACTTTCTCCTGGACTGGTCTTTTCACTGGATTCTTTTCTTATGAGTATTTGTCTTAAGTCAGTCGAAGGTGTAGAATGTCGAGAACATCTTCTGCTATCTTGTCTCGGAATTGACCACGAGATACTTTCTCTCTCCATTTAATTGTTTCTTTTCCTTTAATGTTATGGCTACACCTTAAATATTTTTAACTTTTTAGTTTTTTACCTGAATTTTCCAACTTCCTTTTTTGTTTATTATTTTTAAGCAAGGTTTATTTCTTATAAGTTTGATTAGTTGTTTTAGTCGGTTTGTGTTAGCAACTCCTTGCTAAATTTTGCTAGCAGGGTTCTCTTTTCTTCTATACTTGCTATTTATTTAAATGGGCTCCATTAATTAGTTTATTAAGTGGATGTCTATTAGGCTCCAATCTACCCAAGTAAATTAGAGTGCAAATGATTGTCAATCCGGTGTTTGTAAGACTTAGAGAGACGTCCAAAGCATATGGATTTAGAGACAGTTTTTATCTTAAATGGAGATAAACCGAAAACCTATTCTAAGGCTGGATATGAAAGAGATGCTAAGCTTCTATTCAAAATTCATCTTCATAGATCTCATAACAGTAATCAACACTTGTTTTTCTAAAGAGTAAAAACAATAAGCATTCAAGAGATGTTCGAACTAGTTTTAAGACCTATCAAATGTTAGAAGAAAAAAACTCTTATTCAAGAGATGCATTCATTGTCTTCTTTCATTCATTCATTAACAACTATCATAAAATCAAATCAAAGTACTGAAAGCATAAATAACTCAAAAAACATTCAAAACTATCTTAATGCTTGAAGTCAAACTATACATTGAATTCTCATTCAAGAAATCATTCACAATATGAGTAAGGCTTGAAAACATTAAGCATGTAACTGAGCTATGAAATTCATATACCTACAACAAGATAAAATTCATCTACAGCAAGATATGATCTAAAACATGTACTTGAAAAAGAACACAAGGAAAGAGTGTACTAGTTTGGCAATGGGGGCCCTCCAATGCTTCACTGGTACACTTGAGTTGACTCAGCTAAGAAAGAACTCCAGTAGAATTCAAATCATCATAAGCATTCACAGGAACAAAACACAGAGATGATCTTCAAGAGTGCAAATTCTCAAGTTTCTTCATTCATATCAAGATTGTTTTACTAGTTTAAGCTTAAGAGTATTTATACAAGAGTCTTAACACCAAAAATGCTAAAAAGTCTCCTAAATATCATGATCAGATCCATAATATCCTAGGAGGGTAGAATGCCTCCTTTAGATCCACAATATATGGTCAAAATCCCACGAAATCCAAAACTGTCCAAGATTTAAGGCTGAAACAGGGCATTTTCTGTTGAAGTGGCCTTGTTTGACCAGCGTTGACCGGACATCTGGAAGACTCAGATTTCGAATATGATAGCTCATTATCCATCCTTGTACATTAGGGAACACGACCCAAGTCTCAGATTTCACCCAGGTGTCCTGCAAGTATACAAACCACGGAGCTTTTACGGGATTTGGTCAAATCCTGTAATTTCTGATAAATTTTCAATTTTAATGCTAAAATTTGGAAAACTCAATTCTTAATCTAAAGAATAACAAATATACCTTGCATAGGCTGTTTCATGGAAAATGTGGAATGAAATGAAGGCAAAATGGATGGATATAGAGGCAAAAGTATTGTTTATAGAGCAAAATGGAAGCACAAAAATGGACTCAACATCTTCCCCAAGAGGAAGTCCTTGCATATCCTCATGCACAAAAATGTCCCTGACCCGTGTCATTGATCTTCTGCCACTTTTGTTGCCTGCAATAAAGTTTCCACATTTGCCTGGGTTGTATGAAGTGCTTTCATCTTTTGATACTTCTCTTTATAAGCCTTTTTTTGCTGGAACCACTTATAAGCTTGTTTGGAAATTAACTTATTCTGTTTTTGAAGATTTTTGTTTTTCTTCTTCAAAGTGTCATTCTCCTCTTGTGTTTTGTGGCTTTGAGTCCTCATCATTTCATTTTCTGTTTTGATGTATCTTTCTAAGACTTCAATTTCTTTGATTTTTCTCTTCATCTTTCTTATTTTCTTGTTCTTCCTGTCAAGTTCAGATGTGGATGTATCGGCCACCTCTTCCATTTGAGGTTCTTCTTTCATGTCCCTGATTAGTTGTTCCATATCCACTCTCATCTGTTCATAGGTAGAAGTTTCTTGTTCCTCAAAGCCATCATTTCCCAATGATTGTGCTTCAAGAGTCTGAATATGTTCATATTGTGCCTGTTGTGCTTCATCATCTTTCTCTTGTATTTGGCCTTTTTGAACTTGTGGYCATTTTCTTGTCCTCCTTTCATAAGTGGTAAATATTTTGTCTTTTTCCTCAAGTTCCTTCTCTTTTAATACCATACTTCTTGTTTTTCTCCTCCCCATAGGCAGTTTTGGGCTTGTTTCCTTGGGGTGTTGTACCTCTCCTTCATCATCAGTCACTACTAAAATTTGCTCCTCTCATTCTTCCTCCTTTATGGTTTCAAAACCATTTTCAATGGTAAACTATTGCCAAATCACATTTTGCTTATGTAGTTCATCTTTAATGATCATTTTAATAAGAGCACAGTGATACAAACTCCTCTCTGTGTTTCTTCCCTATTTCTGGACAGTCTTGGCCATTTTGGAAAGGCTTTGTAAGAGAAAGTAAGGCATATTGATCTCACAGTCACCTCTCAAATGTTGTAGTAGTTTAATATGATATAGATAAATGATGCTAAACCTTCTRTCACAGGTTATAAATTTTTKTATAAGGTATGCCAACTCATCCCAGGGATGGACCAACCAACTCCTTGGGATTCCTTTCTTCCAGTTTACTACTGCTACCCTTGACCTTGAAATAAAAGGTACCCATGATTTATCTTTGAAATGTTTGGTTTTAAAATATCTCTCTCCTATTTGAGGTAGTCCAGTGACAAATGCAAGGCTATATTCAATGATCCTGATGGTAAGGTTCCCAACAATAGCTCTTGCCCCATCAAATGAGTGAGCAAATTCTAAGGCAATTCCTTCACAAAATCCATCAAATTTTTCAAAGAAACTTAACCATTGTTTTTGTTCCAGAATTTGCATACAATCTCTGTGTATTTCTGATGCTACAAGCCTCCCAGGTTCATATCTAGATACCATACTTCAAAAAATTTCAAAAAAAAGACCTAAAATATTCCCACTGTTTGAAAAAAACTTCAACTTTGCAATATTTCTCAAAATTCCAGCTCTGTGTGAATTTTCATTTTTGTGTATGGTCTTCAAGAAGAGTTTTTGTTCAAAATAAGCAAAGGAAATCTCTTATTTTTTTTTTTTATTCCTAAGTTATTCTATGTTCATGAAAAAAATATGTGCACGACATACCTGGTAAATTTGAAAAATTCTCAAGCGTCTCTGTCGAACTCTCACTCAATTTTCCTTCTTTCAATTCTACCTTTGTTTAAACATGGACTATTTGTTTACAATTGTATCCAGAACGTTGAATTTATACTTGGTTGTCTAAGTTCTGAGTTCGGGCTTACCTTCAGAGGTCGACTCCTGTTTGGATGTGTTTGTTGCCCTTGCTTCACCACGTACCTCCTTCAATTTCCCCGCGTTTTCTTCCACAAAACGAAATCTTGTATGTTGACAGTGTGATTGTCAACATACAATTCGTTTTCTATCAGAGAATTTCGGAGTAGGGATGGGTCAATGTGCTAGAGTGTAGGGATTTAGGATGCGTAGGAGGAGAATGGACTAGAATGTAGGGATTTGGAATGCGTAGGAGGAACAACGGGGTGTGTAATTCAAAATGGTGGTAGTGTATGCAGAGGTGCGTCGACATTTCAAGTCTCGGGGCGTGCAAGATGAGACATAGCGTGCATGTTTGGTGAGGCCCAACAAATATGAAAAACTAATTGAGTCGTTTTATTTTTATGAAGAGGGAAAACGTTGGTGGAGATTTCAACAAGGTTTTTATTTTTGAAAATGGGTTGTACATCAATCACAGCTGAAGGTGCTACTCTGTTCGTACCTTGTACTCTTCTCCCCTTTGCAATTATTATGAGATGTGGTTTTAAAAATGCTCATTTGTCATATAAATCTCGAATTTATTTCCAATTCCTTCATCAAACATGAACTTCTTCTTATAACCCCTTTTAAATGTATGCAAACCATCTTGATTTATACAACGATACCTTAGTCTGTGTATGTAACAGAGCTTTAGACAGCTTTAAAACAAACACTGTGTTTTGGTATTTGAAACCCAATCCCTTCTTATAACTCCTTTGGAAACCAAAAGTGGTTCTTCTGAGTACCATTTTAAATGCTTTTGAGGATGAGAAATGGAGTGATGAAAGGATAATGTATGGGAAAGGAAGGATAGGGCATTTATCATTCATAGCTTAGGAAGAATTCTCAAAATTAAAGCATTAAAAAGGAAAATATACTAAATTGTTTGCTCATTATGTTTTGTTGATTGAAGTTGGATGGAATGTTGGTGTAAGTCCTCAGATTCCTCTTGTATTTATTTTGTTAGTATCTCAGGTCCTTTTGTTGATTGAAATTGATATCTTCTCAGGTCTCTTGCTGATGGAAATTTGATATTTTCCTCAGGTCCCTCTGCTGAATGAAGTTGTATGTCTTACTCAGGTCCCTCTGTTGTATGGAATGAATGTCTTCATCAGGTCCCTCTGCTGAATAAAAATTGATGCTTCCTCAGGTCCCTCTGCTGAATGGAGTTGTTGTCTTTCTCAGGTCCCTCTGTTTGATTGGAATGAGTGTCTTCCTCAGATCCCTCTGCTGATTGAAATGAATGTCTTCATCAGGTCCCTCTGCTGAACTTGAAATGGATTTCTTCATCAGGTCCCTCTTCTGAACTTGAAATGGATGTCTTCATTTCCTTAATGCATGTTTTCATCTATGGAAGGGTTGAAGGGTTTCCAGATATACCTTATCCCGCTCAGCCTTATTTATTGACTTGTCCTCAAGTCAGAAAAAAACTTTTGAAGCTGAATAATAAAACTATAATTTATTGAAGAAAATTTATTAGTATTTGAAGAATTTTGGTTGGCCAATGTTACTTGGTTTTCCAATCAAAATTCGAGTTTATATTGTGCCAGTTACTTGGATTTTCACAACTAAACTCCCTTTTTCTTTTTCTCTCTTTTTTCTTTTTCTTTTTATATTTTTTCTATTTTTTTTATTTTTTTATTTTTTTTATTTTTTAAGTAGAATGTGGAGGAGACACATGGTTTTGTTTCTCCAACACTTCCATCTCATTCTGTTGAGATATTTTATGTAGAAAGTATTCCTTTCTTACATGCTTATTGTAGAGCTTAAGTCTATGTCCATTGACTATGAATGAGCTTGACTCATCGTCTATTGTTTGTAATTTGACTGAGCCATTGTCATATACTTGTGCAATCTCATAAGGACCAAGTCAATGAGTTGTAAATTTAGCTTTGAAATCTTTAAATTTTGAATCAAATAACAAAGCCCAATCTCCTTCTTTGAATTGTTTCTTCTTGATATACTTATCATGCCAATGTGCCCTCTGTTGTTGAATCAAAGTGTTGTGTTCAACTGCTGCCTGTCTCATCTCATCAAATTGATTTAATTGTGTGATCCTCTCTTTTTGTGCTTCAGAAAGATCTAGTCCTAATTCAGCTGCTAATTTAAAAGTATGAATTTGAAATTCTATAGGTAGCAAAACTTGCTTACCATATACCAGCTGATAAGGAGTAAACCCAATACTATCTTTATAGGTGATTCTGTATGCCCATAATGCTTCTTGAATCTTGTCTAACCAGTCTTTTCTATGTGTTTGGACTGTCTTGGTCATGATTTCTTCTAGAGTTTTGTTAGTAGATTCCACCTTTCCATTTGCTTGTGGATGATAGGGTGTAGATTTCCGATGCTTGATCTGATATTTGCTTGCTAAATCTTTCACCATTTTAGAAGTGAACTGTGCTCCTTGGTCTATTACAATCTGTCGTGGTACTCCAAATCTAACAAATATTTCTTCAAAGAGGAAGTTGACCACTGATTGTTTTGTAGCTCTCACTAATGCTTTGGCTTCCACCCATTTTGTAACATAATCAATACATACTAAGATGAACTGCTTCCCTTATGATGGTGGATTTATTGGACCAATGAAATCAAGAGCCCACTTTTCAAATGGCTCAATGTGAACTTGTGGTTTGAGAGGCATCTCATTGGTTGCGAGTGGCTTTCCCATCCTTTGGAAGCTATCACAACTTCAGACATATTTCTTGGAATCTTTAAAGATGGATGGCCAATAATATCCTAAATTGAATATTTTGTGTGTTGTCCTCTTATTTGCAAAATGACCACCACAAGGTTCATCATGGCAAGCTTTCAGTATTTCTAAAATCTCATCTTGTCTTACACATCTCCTAATTATGAGGTCATATCCTGTATAAAATAGATCTCCATCAATCCATGTGTATCTAGCACTTTGTTTAATTATCTTTTTCTTTTCTTTTGAGGTGAGAGATGGAGGTAACATTCCTGATGATAAATAGTTGGCTATATTAGCATACCATGGAGTTTTAACTGAAATTGAAAATAGGTGCTCATCAGGAAAATTGTCTAAGACAAGAACAATCTCACCAGGGGTTTTTAATCGAGAGAGGAAATCAGCTACTTGATTTTCCTTTCCAGGTCTATTCAATACTATGATGTTGAATTCCTGCATCAATAACAACCATCTTGTTATTCTGCCATTAGTAATAGGTTTGTTCATGAGATATTTTATGGCAGAATGATCTGTATGGATAAAGACTTCATAACCGGTGATGTAGTGATGAAACTTATTCACA